>JAXCGZ010003961.1:0-2500 GCA_037179515.1 Halocaridina rubra
ATTTTGTAATGCGATTGTCTGTCTAAGAATTTATATGCTAGGATCATTATTACACCCCAAAAAGGTGATTTTACTATATAATTGATATGTACGCAAAAGCTTTTCAAAACACTATATATATATATATATATATATATATATATATATATATATATATATATATATATATATATATATATATATATATATATATATATATATATATATATATTATGATCTGGATCATGATTTTGTAATGCGATTGTCTGTCTAAGTATCTATATGCTAGGACCATAATTTCTTTTGTAGAAGTGGCCGAATGAGAGCACATAGCTATTCCCCTTGCTATCACTCAAAGGTAACACATCTGTCTTTTTCCTCCACGTAGATGCTACCAGATTCTCCGCGAAAAGAGACGTCCAGCGAAAGAGAAAGCAGTCCGCTCGCACTGCTTCATTAATTCGACTTTTACCATACCCAGGGGAACATAAAGGCGGTATTCTTGTCCTCCGTCTTAGGAGGACAAGAGAGAGAGAGAGAGAGAGAGAGAGAGAGAGAGAGAGAGAGAGAGAGAGAGAGAGAGAGAGAGAGAGAGAGAGAGAGAGAGTATGAACTCTTGTAGTCAGAGACTGCACAACACCTCATTTGGATAGAACCATTGAAATAGGATAGTATGTAAACAGATGAGTCTCAAGGCCACACCATCACTGTAAATATATCTGTAAAATATTTTGAATAGTAAAACAACACGTAAAGGAACTGCCTATTCATTTTCCATCCTACAGACACATGAAGCGATCATTCAGTAAATGCACATATGATAATGATCTGGTTTTACGTCACGGATTTTTATTCTATTAAGAGCTAGGACGGTGCCTTCTTTCGAAGGACTTTTGTTTTGGCAAGTTCGGCCTTTACCCAGAGTGAATGCCCTTTCTAATCTCAAACCGTGGCGGGTCTCCAACTAACGCCCTGACGAATCAGTCTCGCGCGTTACCAACCCGTCCAAGGCGACCACTATGTAGGATATGTTTCACCACCATTGCACGAGTATTATACTGCCAACATAACAGGAAATGCATCGCCAACAGTTTGTTTTAATTGACATCGACAATTGGCGTCTAATGTCCTGCAGCATCTGATGCTCCAGATGGGAAAGATGAGCGGAGAAAAGATAAAGAAGAAAAAGAGATAAATAAAAATAGATATGAATGCTAAAACAAAATTCCGATTAATTTTTTTTTAATATCTATGTTAACTATACTTATGTCTGAATATTTATTCCTCTCTCTCTCTCTCTCTCTCTCTCTCTCTCTCTCTCTCTCTCTCTCTCTCTCTCTCTCTCTCTCTCTCTCTCTCTCTCTCTCTCTCTCTCTCTCTCTCTCTCTCTGCGTGTGTGTGTGTTTAGTATGCAACAACACTTTTCATTAAGATGAATGTTTTCCTTCCGTTTTATACTCTTAAGAGTCGTTGTATTCCCGGATCTTCATTAAATTAAGCAAAGCCAACCCTCCAGGAAGAAACAACATTAATTCACAGTCTGTCTTAGCGAATACAAAGAGAGAGAGAGAGAGAGAGAGAGAGAGAGAGAGAGAGAGAGAGAGAGAGAGAGAGAGAGAGAGAGAGAGAGAGAGAGAGAGAGAGAGAGAGAAGAGCAAATAAACATCCCTTATCAAACGCAGTTGTCTTGGACGTTGAATAAGAGAAAATTAATGTTCTTAGAAGCAATTCCGAGTTCTTTCAGGACTTGTCTGTCCACAGTCACATTATTTAACTGATTCGTTTTATCAGACGTCCGCCGTATTACAATATAACAATAGACAAATATGGAAAATATCGTACACAGCACAGACGGTACCTGAATATAAATGGAAATAAGTAATTGATCATTGAATATTTCAGTAATCTACAAACGCATACTGTGAATACTTCTAACTAAATGAAAAATTTGAAAGTACGTCTGCAGGCTACACCTCACTGACAATAGAATATGATAAAAGATTGAAAGGGTTCACCTGTTTGCAAGGTTATTCAAAAGTTATACACACTGTCAACATAAAATTATTAGAATTATTATAATGATATACATCTGTATATAAAAGCCTCATTTCTCCTGCGCAGGGAGGTGACCAAGACAAAGCATATTCCCATTTATCAGAAAACCATTTCACCTTCATCCTTGACACTGTTGCAGCTTGGACGTCAAGGATCGCCACAATCCCCCCCCCCCTACCAGTCACACTGCTTTGCTTACACTCAGCAAAAGAGAGGCACAGCTCATCTGTCACAGAGCCTGACATTCGTAGTTGGATTACCTTTACCGTTTCATCTTCCGACGATCCTGCACCCCACCCACTTATAAGATCTCATTTTAATACACTATAATATATTCTTCATTAAATCTCTCTCAGTTTTCTCTTTTTTCATTCAAGTAAGCTAGAAATCAGATGTTATGTCCCTTATCGAAGAGCCATTTCGAGAAGGTAATGATCTCCTTCACTGCCCTCAGTCTCCGAATGAT
>JAXCGZ010003961.1:12500-55000 GCA_037179515.1 Halocaridina rubra
CTCCACGCACAAGCATTTCCCCCCCATGATACCCCCCAGTCAGTCACACCTATTCTCTCCCGCACTCGACACTTTCGAAACACTCACCCCCTTTCTCTCTGTGTAACTCCCTTCTAATCACTTCTCTATGTACCACATGGTTTACCTTCCCCATCACTCTGAAGGATTGTGTGTGTGAAACCCCTTTCGGCCCGGAGGTCGCATGACTGTGTCACCAGTCCTAGGTCCCCCTACACGAGAACCCCACCATCACAGCACAAGTCACTCTACTCTACTTTTCCGCCTGCATAGGGCGAAAATAAAAACTCATTGTATCAAACAGTAAAAAATCTAAATAACGAAGGGATATGTCATACACATAATTCAATATCAAAAGATCAATACAATGATTATTACTTTGAAATAATGACGTTAGAAGAACGATGGTCATTTATTCCATTTTCTCGCTAAACATAACACTCGCGAAAACAAGAAAGAACCTTGAAAACAGATGTAAGCATATTTTTCACTACAACTCTTCGCAAACACTGTCACTTCTGCTTTAAGAAATTAATATAAAAATGATTTTACACGTACATTAAATCTTTTTCAATTAAAATCAATAGATTTGCCTACTTAATAATTAACTTTGGCAATAATAAAAATAACTTGAACACCATTTAAATGCAATACTCGTTATATTATTCAAATTACAACAAAAACGGAGTTTATTACTGCTTATAGCTATTAGTACACATTATCCATCTTAGTAATGGGTGCAGAAATTCTGCTTTTATTAACTTACTAGAGCCATACCCCTTTCTAAATGTGGGGTGGCTGAATCAAAGCATCACTACAAGTAAAATGGCGGAGTCCTCCGACCTCAATTTCATTAAATAATGGTCCCATTACTCACTGGATACAGATCACAAGTACTTAGCTGTTTTGGGATGCTGCTTGAAGAACGTCACGGCAACAGGCATTGGAGGAGAGGGTTTTTCTTTCTTCTGAGTTCAGTGATTTTCCCGCCAACGTCGTCCATCTCTCTCTTAAAATCGACGAATCGCCATCTTCTTGGTTGGATCCGGCAACATATAAATACTGGTAAGGGAGTTTTCTCTCAAAGCCCTGGTCACACTTCGGCACACTGTGACGATGGCATACACGGAGAGCGCTGTTCCTGTTCTTATTGCTTGGGACCTTGCCAATACGGGGATGGGGGAGAGGAGTGACTGGTTATTGTAACTGGATGCTGTCTGAGCTGAGGTTTTCTCCCTCAACAATGCTGCCTCGCTGCTTGTAAGCGTCTAGAAGTTTCTCTATACTTGAACATATCTTCCATAGATGCTTTTTTTTATCTCTGTTTCTTCTGCATCCTTAATTCTTTGTTCTTCTTCACTGTAGTAATGGCGTGGATGCGTCCTAAAAGTTGCCACCAAATGTCAGATAGTGTTTTAATTGCACTATCCATATACTATAGATAGTGAGGTCGGTAATGGAGAGATATGCATCTTCTTCTTTAAAGTTATTTATTAGAGTATACACTGATTTACCACCTCAAAGCTCCCATTCCTATAGTTCCTGTCACTCACTATTCCCACTCCCTTAGGGGGAGGTGTCTAACTATAGATGTAGCTTCTACCCCTGGCAAGTCCTGACTTCCAACTAGCTCGGGCTCTGTAGGCCAGTCCTGTGGCGGCAGGTATCTGGGTGTGCCCTTTGCCCTCTAGCGGTTATAGGCATCTATGAAATGCCGTGTGAGGCTATAGGCATCTATGATATGCCATTCGACAATAATAATAATAATAATAATAATAATAATAATAATAACAATAATAATAATAATAATAATAATAATGATAATAATAATAATAATAATAATAATAATAATAATAATAATAATAATAATAATAATAATAATAATAATAATAATAATAATAATAATAATAATAATAATAATAATAATAAAAATAATAATAATAATAATAATAATAATAATAATAATAATAATAATAATAATAATAATAATAATAATAATAATAATAATAATAATAATAATAATAGCAATAATAATAATAAAAATTATATTAATAATAATAATAATAGTAATAATAATAATAATAATAATAATAATAATAATAATAATAATAATAATAATAATAATAATAATAATGATAATAATAACAATAATAATCATAATATAAATAATAATGATGATGATGATAAAAAGTTTGTATAAATCAGACCAACTTTCTGTTTTTTTGTAGTTGCCAAGCAGGCCACCATTGCTCTAAGCTAACCCAAGCCTATGAAGATGTTCTACCATAAACTACTCACTTCCCACTGCGTACGCACTTTGCCAGTCAGGCAGGCAGGACCTAGCAGACAACAAAGGACCACGACCATTTTTGCTTTTCCCAAATTATTTCTAGCGAAAAAGCGAAATTCCGAGCGTTGGGTGTAAGCCAAGGCATTACCCACTGAACTGTGCAGAGGGTATAAAGTTATATATGCAAATGAATATTTAACTTTTTCCATTGGGAAAGTTTTAGTCACTTTTTCCTATATGAGGAATTAGAAGAATGAAGAGACAAAAAGAGAGAAAAGTTTCCTCTTTTCAAGAATATATTGAGAAAATTCCTTTATATATATATATATATATATATATATATATATATATATATATATATATATATATATATATATATATATATATATATATATATATATATATATATATATATATATATATATACATACAAAAATGCACACACAGTCACACTCATAAACTTATGGTTGTATTAAGTATCATTGCCTGCGATATAGCACTGGTGTATTTTGTAGTTGTAGTCCACTGTCGTGTATTTAATTGTACTTTTGCTGCCACCTTTGTCGTATATATTATCTATTATTTTCTGCACAACAGGCCAGATCTACAGCGTGCAAGGCGATAATAGATATGCGATGATACTTAATACTTAATTTATTGAGAAGCTATGTTTTACCTTTAGATCTCAATGCCCCCATCCCCTTAAGGTAAAGCTATCTGTATGGGCACCAACAATGCTCTAATACTCTCGCTCGTTGTGTGACACTTTTTATAACCTCAGGTCATTCAGACATACAAAGAGAACATAAGAACATAAGAATAGAGGACACTGCAACATGCCTACTGGCACACACGAGGCAGCTCCATTTTTGAATTGTATTTTCAGCATGTCTAACCTATTCTATTCTACTCTACTTATTTATTCTGTTTTTCTTTTTATGATTTTTCTAATAAGCACTAACCTATTCATACCCACCCTACCTCTGTCATATGTCTATCTAATCTACATTTGAAGGTGTCTAAGGTATTGGCATTTACTATCATACTAGGAAGCTTGTTCCATGCATCAGCTACTCTATTACCAAACCAATTTTTACCAATTTCCCTTCTGAACCTAAATTTATCAAGCTTAAATACATTATTACGAGTTCTGGTTTGATCATGAATTTTTAAAACTTTATTAATATCTCCCTTGTTAATCCCTTTAAACCATTTATACACTTCAATCATATCCCCCCTAACTCTTCGCCTCTCTAGAGAATGTAGATTAAGTTTTTTTAATCTGTCCTCATATGGTAGATTTCTGATATTGTGTATCATCTTGGTCATTCTTCGTTGCACTCTCTCCAAGGATTCAATTTCCATTCTATAATAGGGTGACCAGAATTGCACAGCATAATCTAAATGGGGCCTAACTAATGCAAGATAGAGCTGCAAAATAACTTTTTCCGTCCTATTGCTGACGCTTCTTGAGATAAATCCTAAAATTCTGTTTGCTTTATTTCTGACTGCTGTGCATTGCTCTCTTGGCTTA
This sequence comes from Halocaridina rubra, assembly GCA_037179515.1. NCBI lineage: Eukaryota > Metazoa > Arthropoda > Malacostraca > Decapoda > Atyidae > Halocaridina > Halocaridina rubra. The sequence goes on from JAXCGZ010003961.1 coordinate 16,343, forward strand.
AGACTACTACTCACAAGAACTCCCAAATCCCTTTCACACTGAGAACTCATGATTTCATGGTTATTTAGCTTATAACTAGTATTGTCTTTTATAGTACCCATTTTAACTACTTTACATTTTTCAACATTAAATTCCATTTGCCATTTGTCCGACCATTCAGATAATCTATTTAGATCTTCCTGTAAAGCATGAATGTCTTCTTTTCCATTTATAGTTCTACCTATTTTAGTGTCGTCTGCGAATTTACTTAGGTTACTACTGATATCCGAATCCAGATCATTTAGATATACGATGAATAATAGAGGACCCAGTACCGAGCCTTGTGGTACCCCGCTTGTAACCCAGCCCCACTCTGATTTCTCTCCATTTATGCAAACCCTCTGTTTTCTGTCTTATAACCATTGTTTGATCCATCTGAGCACAGCTCCTCCTATACCATGAGCTTCCAGCTTTTTAACTAATCTTTTGTGAGGAACTCTATCAAAAGCTTTGCTAAAATCTAGATATATTGTATCATATTCTTTGCCACAATCTACTGCCTCGTAAACTTCTGAATAAAAAGACAGTAAGTTTGTAAGGCACGAAAAACCCTTAAGAAACCCGTGTTGTGAAAGTTTTATCAGTCTGTGTAATTCTAGATGTGCCCTTATTTTATTTGCAATTATGGACTCTAGAATCTTACCCACTGTTGACGTTAAACTTACCGGCCTATAATTATTCTTTTTAACACGTTCTCCTTTTTTAAATATTGGTACCACATCTGCCAATTTCCACTCCATGGGTACCGATCCTAATTTTATTGAATTATTAAATAATGCAGTTAGAGGACAACTAAGCTCTTCCTTGCATTCCTTTAATATTCTAGCATATATTCCATCAGGTCCCGGAGATTTATGAGCCTTTAATTTATCTATTTCTTTTATTACCTCCTCTCTCGTAATATTTATTGAACTAAGTATATTATCGGGACTGTCTCTGTAAATGGATTCTACTTCTGGAATATTTTCCAAGTTTTCATTTGTAAATACAGATAAGAAATAATCATTTAAACATGTACACATCACTTTATCGTCATCTGTGATATGGCCATTGGCTACTTCAATTGGTCCGACTTTTTCCTTAAATTTTGTTTGATAATGTTGATAAAACCCTTTAGGATTTTCTTTAGCTTCTCCTGCTATTCGAACTTCGTATTTTCTTTTCGACTCTCTAACTATCTTTTTAACTTCCCTGTTTAACTGTATATATTGCTGCCTCACCTGCTCTTCACCTCTTTTTAGTTTCCTGTATATTCCTCTTTTAATACCTATAAGATTCTTTATTCTATTGTTCATCCATTTAGGGTCATTTTTTCTTGATCTGCAATGTTTCATGGGAATATAGTCTCTCTGACTATTCTTAAGAGTCATGACAAAATTGTTATATTCCTCATCCAAATTTATATTAACTGACGGGCTGCTGTTCTTTCCTGTGAGAGAATTTAATGTATTGATCTTATCTTGTGATAATCCTTGGCATGTGGTACCCAAATTTCGGGGTAATCCGCTACCTGCGACCTGACCTGCTGGATTAACTACCCACATCTGTACCCCCAGAAATCCCTTCCCATACCTCATTAGATAATTTAGTTTTTAAGCCCTCAAAATCTCCTGCTCTAAAGTTTGGAACAATATTCTTATTTTCCTTTATAGTTTCCTTGAAAATTATGTTAAATCTAATGGAATCATGGTCACTGTTGCCCAATTTTTCACCAACTTCTAAATTTGTAACCATATTCTCTCTATTACTAAGAACTAAATCTAGTGTATTCACCCCCCGTGTTGCTTCATGTACATGCTGAGAAAGGAAATTGTCTTCTACTACTTCCAAAAACTCCTTAGAGCTACTATCACCTGTTATGGTTTCCCAGTTAATATGTCTAAAATTAAAATCGCCTACAATGCAAACTCTATTTGACCTGCTCACTTTAGAAATTTCATCGTATATAACTTGCGACTCTATATTATCTAGATCAGGTGGTCTGTAGACTACTCCTACAACTAGACTTTCTATATTATTTTTAATTTCAACCCATAAGGTTTCTGAATTTAGATTTGTCTTAATTCCAGACTTAATGCAGCTTCTGAGGCTATCTTTAATATACATAATTACCCCTCCCCCTCTTTTATCTGCACTACGATCAGCATTATAAAGTTTATATCCTGTAATTATGTACTCAGCTTTAAGGTGTTTGCTTTCTAATTTAATCCAACTTTCACTAATGCATATTATATCCGGTCTCTCACTACATACTATGGCTCTCAGCTCTTCTATCTTGTTACCTAAACTACGGCTATTTGTATAATATACTTTTAAACTTTCTCTAGCTTCACCCTTCTTGTGGCTATTCTTTTTGTTAATATTTGTTCTATGTAACAAATGGTTCTTATCCTTAGACTCCCAGTTATTTGACCCACTATTTACTGAACCCTTACTGACTAATTTCTCTGCACAAGTATTAATCATTTCATTATTTGTGTCTAACAAAACCCCCCTACCTCTCTGTCTATCATACCAGCCAATACCGAGACACCTGAATTAGAAAGATGCACTCCATCCCTTGCATACATATGCTTACGACTAGTGAAGTGATCCCACCCGTCTATAAAACCTATATTATTCTCCCGACAGAAGACTTTCATCCTAGCATTTACTCCTATAGCTCGAGACCACCACTCTGAACTTTGGCTAAGCCTAGGGAGAATACCACACATCACAGGAACTGCACCCCTTTTCCTAATCTTATCCAGGGCTTGTCTATACAACCTAATCAGCTCTTCACTTCTACCATCCTGCACGTCATTTCCCCCAGCTATCAAACAAACAACATCTTTTTTCTCAATCCAGCTATTTATTGACTCACCCACCTTCTTCATACCTGCTCCAGGGAAAAAATATTTTCCTCTAACTCTATGCCTGAGTTTCCTGTCTACATATCTGCATAGTGAATCCCCTACAATTACCAAAGAACGAGACTTATCCGGAGGATGGGTTACTCCGACCTTGGGAGACTTACCTAGGCTCTTGACCTGAGAGCTTTTCCCACTTCCATTTTTACGATCGCTAGTACACCTATCTGACTCTATGGTTCCTGAAGAATTACTGCCGCCACTGTCACATTCATCTCTAAGTGACCTAAATGAATTAGCAACCTGTAGTCTAAAAGTATCATTTTTCTTAAGAACCATTTTCGTTGAACCCTTATTCACAACTTTCCAGTCGTCTTCATTATTCAATCGACCCTTCCTGGTTAACACCTCTACTTTACCTCTCAGATCCCTGTTCTCCTCAGCTAAGGATCTGACCTCCTGCCTGACTGCGGCCAACTCATTTCTTAAATTAAAAATGAGTTTGCTTGCGTCAGACGAGGACAAATCCCCAGCACAGCCACAAACAGCACCAACAACGACACCACCACCAACACCACTACCACTAACACCACCAGCACAAAGAACACCACCACTCTCCATTGTACTAAGTTTGGTCAAGATTAGAGCTACTGGAAGCACGTCCTCACTGGATGAACCCAGGAACTAAACTGAACCCATAGTTTTTGGTCGTGCCTCCACCAGCAGGCTTCCAGGGAAGAGGGAACACACAATGACATATGGTGATAACCATAAACAAAGTCAGTTTTCCCCGCCACTTTGAGCGGAGTGATAGCAACAACAGCCATACTAAAAATTAAAATATTGATAATAATTATAATAAAAAAAATAAGAATGACAGTAAATAATAAACGATAATAGCATTTTGAGACAAGAACAAAAGTTCTGTAATTGTATTTCATAATAATGCTCATTTTAGAGTAAATTCTCTTAGACAGTTTCTTTTACCATTTTCGAATTAATGCAGTCACAATATACAGTAGCATAGCCACCAACCTTCTTGTTGCTTGGTTTATCTGTGATAGCTCAAATTTCCTTTACAGACAGTTGAAATATGTGGGAAACAAACTCTCTGTTAATACTCAAATCAAATGCAAAAACTCATCAAAAATAATGGTCACATTATTTACGAAAAAAATAATAAAATCATCATTCAAAATACTCAAAATCAACACCTTATAAACTTGGCTTCATGCATTCAGTTTCTAATAAAAGTATATAAAGAGGGTGTCTATACAATAATTACCCTTTACTCTATATTCACTACTACTAAGTCTTGCAAAAGGTTTTTTTTTATGTTTTTTGCTAAACTTTCTGATAAGCGAACTTTTGTTTACTAACTTCTTAAAAAAAAAAGATAACATTAATTTAGTACAAATTAATCTAAGGCGATTCATAATTCTATTCATATTCTGTTCAACATCACAAAAACGCTAGTGAAATGCGAATACACACACTTTCTTATTATGGCAGTGTCTTTTCCCTTTTTTTCCATTTTTTTTTTATAAAATGGAGGATCGAGTCGAAACACACACTGGCCATAAGTCAAACACACCTTTGAACGGAATTTAAACAAAATACTACAAAAATATTTAATAATTACAGTCAATAAAATATGAAACTATATCTTGAAAAGCTTAGTAAGCACTGTAATTAAAAAATTCAAATTAAAAGCTATTTCAAAAAAAAATTTATACAATCAACAAAATTAACAATAAAGTCTTTCTTTACAAACGATATAAAAGGACTTAAATATCATTATTTTAACTTCATATTCAAAATATACACTCTGAGAATCTCAAATTATCTTAATTAGCTCATTAATAATTATAAATTTCACAATGAATAATTATTAGTAGATAAGCTTCAAAATTCGTTAATATCTTTATCTTTTCAAAATATTACAATTATCATAAGAAAACTATATCCACCTGTCAACATAAGAAATATAAAAATAAACTTGTATCTGTGCATGCAGTAACAAAATGAAAAAAAAAATAATATTATTTCACTTGTAAACAGGAAAAAAAATAACTTCACTTTAGTTTCATAATCTCTTAAGGAATCGTACATAAAAAATATGTATTTTTTGTTCTCTATGAACTCAAATTAACGTTTCTCTCTCTTTCTCTCTCTCTCGCTCTCTCTCTCTCTCTCTCTCTCTCTCTCTCTGGACTGTCATGGTGGCCGGTATAGTTACAACAGACGACTGAGTGAGCTCTACAGTTATAGCTGATCTCTGAGGGTTCTACAGCGCAGTTTGATTCCTCACCGTGCCTGGATTCATAGTAAGATACAGGCATCATTTTAGTGTCAACAGTGCTTTTTGAGGTCTTTTTGGACTTAGTCTGTAGTTTCGAGAAAAAGCTATCTGTCAGTGGTAAAACCCCATTCGTTTGGCTGACTCGGATTTGAGCATGCGCAGTATGACGTGGGGGGGTGACGTCATAGTTGCCTCCTTCTCTCATTGACGTCTCTCCAAGCTAGTGTTGCCACCTCACCTGACATCATGGACTATTCTGGACCATCCTTCGTGGCGGATATCGAGGCCGACATAGCCCTGTGTGACGAGGATGTCCAGGATATGCGGGATTGGCCTCCTCTTCCACCATGTAGACATCAGCAGCCGCCAGCTGGGGTTATGTGCTCTCACCCTCATCCTCAACTACTGAACTCTGCCTCTTCTAAACTCCCCATAGACCATGGGTGTGATTCCAGCAGTGCCTCAACGTCACCTGCTGCCAAAACACACAAGACAGACCAGGATGCTGTTCCACTTGCAGCCTTTGGAAGTCCCTTGCCCTGCTCTCTACCTCCTGCTGTACCTTTGTTGCCTCCTTCAGCTACCTCTTAATCACCCCAGTCAACTGCACTATCATCGCTCCCATCTGCTGCCCCAGCCTTTGCTCCCCGGGCAGATTATGTTAAGCTGGGCTTCCAAGAAAACCCCTCCAGTGAAGTGAAGCTTCGTTGGCTTACTGATATCACCAAAACTTTTTGTCTCAATCGGGAGCTGGCTAAGGTGAAGATGTCTTCGGTTACATCACGCTTTGTCTACATCTCGAGGCATCGCAAGGACATCATTGACAGGGTCATGAGTGGTGATTTTCTGTCTCTAGGTTGCAATTTTCAGGACTCAATTGAGCGGCCCCGTAAGTTCCCAACATACCTCGTTACTCGCTACCCTATTGCACTTGACCCTTCCCTTGCCAAGGAGCTACCAGGAGTGCACACTTCTCGACAGTTCTTTCAGGACAGGGAGCCTATCAACCGTATTGTCATCACCTGGAGTCTCCCTGAACTACCCCCACCAGTCGTTGAGTTTTCATTTCTCCCTTGCCTCCCTTCCAGTGAATTGTGCAGGATGAAGGATTAGAAGCCTTGGTGTTTTAAATGCAGGGGTATTGGCCATATCTCACGCTATTGTTCTGCTCTGGCCAGATGTGCGTGATGTGCTGCTGGCCATGACACACGCTTCTGCCCGCACTGTATACCTGCCTCATCTGCTGCTGCTTGTGATACTGCTTCGGGATCCACGTCTCAGCCTCTGCCAGACACTTCGCAGTGGAAGTGTGTTCGGTGCAACATGCCTGGGGTCAACGTCTGGCATGGCTGTGCTAGACGGTCTCATGCCACACCACCTGAGCACGCTCCACTGCCCCTGCCACCACACATTGCCGCACCTTCTTCTCTACATCCTACTGACTCTGCTGACATCATTGCTCTCCGTAAGGCTGTTGCTACCCTGGAGTCCCACTGTACAGCTCTCACAGCTCGCTTTGATACCATAGGTGCCCGCATTGACAGTATGGTCACCCAGTAAGATACAATGGAAAGGGCTCTCGCAGACTTGGTTGAGTCTCATCATGTTGTTATCGACACCATCACGACTCTCACTGACAAGCTTAATTAGGTCACCTCCCACCTTGAGAAGTTGACTGATGTGCAGCCCAGGTCTTCTTCATCCCATGCTCCGTCTGACAGTGCCCCACCCACTTCTGCCCTCCACAAAAATAAGAATAAGATTCGCTAGTCAAATACAATTTCATGCCATCTCTTGGAACGCCTTTGGAATTAGACACTCTCCTAAGCTCACTGCACTTAGAGCCTATGTTTATTGTCATCATCTGCGGGTTATTTCGTACAAGAGGCTTTTCCTGGTGGTGCTCCACCAGGGGAGGAGGCTCCTATGCTCACAGGGTATGTTTCATATGTGCATTATACCAGAAGAGGACTCATTACCTACATTCATTCCTCCATACCTCACACGCTCCTTGGTTCTTCTGCACAAGTTGCTATGACCTTTCAGCTCTTTGAAATCACTGTTGGGAATGGTACTCTTCGATTGTGCAATGTCTTCTCTGCCCTAGGTGTGATTAATTTACCTGCCCTTTCAATACTTACAGACAGTGGAATGATCTATATGGGGAATTTTAACGCCAGACACCCCACCCTTGGTGACTCATCTCCCACTCCCAATCGCGGTGGCAAGCCTCTGCTCAACTACATCCGCCACTACCGCCTCACGCGCTAGGATACTGGTGGTGCCACACATGCTCGTGGGGGTACTGTAGATCACAGTCTCACAGCTGGCCTTGTGGTACCTTATGTCTCCTGCTCTTCTATCCCTTCTCTCTTTTCTGGCCATGTTGCCCTTAGCCTGAAATACTTCATACTCCAGACTCCAGCTACCCTCCCCCATCACTGCACCCACATCTCTATCCCTCCCAAATACTGCCCCACTTATATTTCCTTTATCTCTCGCCTCCTTCCCACTTTTGATCTCCTTTCTCCAGACAGCTTATGCAACTCCCTAGTGAATTCTACACATGACTCCTACACGCATTATGTTCTCAGACCACACGTTCCACGTCGCCCTGAGGCCCATTCCTGGACTCTGGATCAGCGTATTGCCCAGGCAGAAAGAACAGCTGTGGATGCTGGACTCTCCTTTCAAAGACAGCCCAAGCCTGACCACCTGCACCAATATCAGTTGGCAAGGGATTATCTGGTTGCCCTGCAGAAGTGCGTGTACCTGGAGTATTGGCAGAAATTTATGGATAGTATTAACCATCAGACTAGCGCTGGGACTATGTGGCATCTTATAAGGAAGGCTGTCAAGAAGTAATCCTCCTGTGCTCTACACCACAGTCCGCTTGAGTATGCTCAGGACCTCATTACTACCTGGTCAGCACAGTCACAATCTTGCAACCTTCCCGGAAACGTTCAAGAGGCACTCTACACCCGCCGCAGTGTTCGTAAGCTCCGCCTAATGGATGCAGTACTACAGACGGATGAAGAGGATGACATCCTATTCACAGAGGATGAACTACGATGTGCTCTTGCTAGGATTAAGACTACTGCCCCTGGGGAGGATGGTCTTACATATCAAGCTCTCCGTCTTCTTCAGAAAGTTCCTGGTAACCCCCTATTGCAGCTCTTCAATCTTTGCTATCGCTTCGGGCATGTGCCCTCTGCCTGGGCCAGAAGCACTATTATTCCTCTACCAAAACCTGCTTCAGCAAAGTGTTTGAACGCATCCTTCTTGCCCGGCTCATGCACCGTCTACAGGATAAGCTCTCCCCCAGTATTTATGGTTTCCTCCCACAACAGAGCACACATCACTGCCTCGCTGAACTCTACACCCGTCTCTCTCCCACCAGTGTGGTCGCCTTCCTGGACCTCAAATCTGCTTTCGATATAGCCAACAGGGAAATTATTCTTGACCAGCTGATGGACTTTGGAGTTCAGGGCAGCATACTGAAATGAATACGGGGATATCTCTGCAACAGAACATCACGTGATCTTTTTTAAAGGGTCGTATATCTCCTATGTACGGTTTGAATTGGGCACTCCTCAGGGGGGTGTGCTAAGTCCTTTTCTATTCAATATCCTTATGCATCATCTACTCTCCCTCCTTCCTGTCATCCCCGGTACTACAGTTACCTGCTATGCGGACGACATATGCATCCACACGACCTCAACTCACGACCTTCAGCACATGCTCTATGTTTTTTACGTGTCTGCTACCTCCTGTGGCCTTATTATCTCCCCAGAAAAAAGCAGGATTTTTACTTCACGCAACTGCAGAGCACTGCCCACTTTCACCATGGGCTGGTAATGTCATCCCTAACAGCACACAGTATACGTATTTAGGTGCACCAGTCCAGATCACCTCAGCAATACCTGCACGTCAACGAATTCATCCCTTTGTGAAGAGCCTTCTTGACCGTCTGGAGCCCCGCTTTGCCCCAATCAAGTGGCTTGCCAACAATGCTGCAGGTGTCTCCATCCCAGTGGCGAGGACCCTCTACATCCTACTACTTCGGTCAGTGGTCGACTATCTGTCTCCTGCCTTGTGTCAACTTCCTAGACCAGCTCTCGAGCCACTTGAAAAGTTCCAGAATCGAGTCATGAAATTTATCTTGGGATGTTCTCTCTCTACCCGTATTGTGAGTATGCAGTTGGAGCTCAACTTGCCCCCTCTTGTGGAGAGGATTTATGCCAATGTGTCCTATTTTACTGTTAAGTGCCTTCACTACCCCCTTATTGCTCCGTACTTCTCTGCTGTCATGAGGACATCCCTGGATCCAGACGCACTCAGGCTCCCACTTCGAGCAGGAGGTCATAACCTTATCAGGGTGGTGAGTGACATTCTCCGTGGCCTTGACATCGACATGCCAGTGCAGGCGGCTGTCCCGATTTACCACCCTGGCGTGTCCCCCTCCCCGCTGTCACATATACACCGACTTCGAAGGATGTCTATCCCCCCCTGCAGAGACAGTTAGCTCTGGAGACTATCACTGATGTGTCCACGTCTGTCCCTGCAGCACACCACGTCTATGTTGATGGTTCTGTGCAAGCAGATGGGAGGGCGGCATGTGTTGTGTTTTCCCCCACCATGGAGCCGCCTGTGCCGGCTGATTCATGGATTGGCCGTAGACTACCCACCTCGTCGAGCTCCACCTACTGTGAACTGAATGCATTTTGGATGCCGTGACTCTCCTTGTTCGACGACGAGTGAATGGGGTAATAATTTGTGACTCCCAATCGGCCCTACGTGCCCTATCCTCGCCAATACCCATCCGTGGCCGTGCTGTGGGAGATATACTATGTTGCCTCGCTGCCGCTCAGGATACTTGTCTAGTTGTGTCGTTTGTATGGACACCCTCTCACATTGGGCTGACTGGCAACAACACAGCGGATCGTCTTGCCAAGGCGGCCTGTATGCTGGATGGGCATGCTGTTGACGCTGAGTCCTCCCTCCGATGTCTACGTAGCATCATCTACTCAGCTGGGTTTGCCATGACGGTCCGGCGCAGGGACGCTGAGAGGGCCAACAGTGTGTCCATGCAGCACCATGATCACTTTCTTCACAGTCGCTACAAGTATTGCAGACGCGAGTTAATGGTGCGGAAAAACAATGTAGTTAGTGCTCGGCTTAGAATGGGGTATCGGCTTTTATGGCAGGTCTTCCAGACTCTAGATATGCCACAGTACATCTCCTGTAAATTATGCGACCGTCCTAATGCTAACACTCTTGACCACTATTGTCTTCAGTGCCCCACAGTGAGAGATGTTTTACCACGAGGTCAGAACTTAATAGAGATCTGCTCGTTTTTGCTTAATGATGACAACCTTGATGTTATTCTTGCTCGTTATCCTCACTTTGGTGGCCATTAATTATATTGTTATGTATATAATATATATTTTCTTTGTATGTTGCTGTATAATTCTGTTTTGTTTTTGTTTGTAATGTGTTTGTGTGTTCTGTGCTTCTCTGAGCTTTACTTTTGTATATAATGTACTTTGTTATTCTTGCTCATTATCCTCACTTTGGTGGACATTAATTATATTGTTATGTATATAATTTTATATATTTTCTTTGTATGTTGCTGCATAATTCTGTTTTGTTTTTGTTTGTAATATGTTTGTGTGTTCTGTGCTTCTCTGAGCTTTACTTTTGCATATAATGTACTTTGTTATTCTTGCTCGTTATCCTCACTTTGGTGGCCATAAATTATATTGCTATATATATAATATTATACATTTTCTTTGCATGTTGCTGTATATTTCTGTTTTGTTTTTGTTTGTAATGTGTTTGTGTGTTCTGTGCTTCTCTGAGCTTTACTTTTGTATATTATGTACTTTGTGTTGCCATACTGTGGGTTGGTGTTAGTATGTAGTAATGTTTTATCAATGTGTACTCCTCCCTGTCAACTATGTTATATTCTTTGTTGTGTATCCATTTGAAGCATTATGTTGCCATTGATATTGTATGTGCTCATGTAATGTATGACGCCTTGGCGCAATAAATTAATAAAATTAAAATTATCTCTCTCTCTCTCTCTCTCTCTCTCTCTCTCTCATCTCTCTCTCTCTCTCTCTCTCTCTCTCTCTCTCTCTCTCTCTCTCTCTCTCTCTCTCCTCTCTCTCTCTCTCTCTCTGTCTCTCTCTCTCTCTCTCTCTCTCCTCTCTCTCTCTCTCTCTCTCTCTCTCTCTCTCTCTCTCTCCTCTCTCTCTCTCTCTCTCTCTCTCTCTCTCTTAAATTATTATTTCCCCAACAGATTAACTCGGCAGGCAGGAAAGATTTTGAAACCTTTACATATACCATTCATCCATTTACCTTGGCTGTTTCCCCCAAATTTGGGGGTTAGCCGACATAAAAAAAAAAACAATAAGGGGATTACTTTGCTCTATGGACAATGACGAGGAAGCTGAAAACTGTTCAAATGACACTGCTGGAGGGCCACAGCCCATCCTCCAAGCTCTTCCACAACCTGTGTCGCTTCATAGTGCCAACTCCCCTACTGCCCCTACCACAGGGTTACCTCTGTAAGATGCAGCCCCGTGGTATCAGCAGATGCCCATCAGAGCTGCATCACAATCACTCGCCACTCATTCCTATTACTAGCATGCTCACTTGCTTCCCTTACATCCATCTTTCTATCATTCAGGGCTCTCCTTACTCCATCCATCCACCCAAACCTAGGCCTCCCTCTAACATTTCTCCAATCAACTCTTGCATTCATCACCTTTTTCAGCAGTCTTTCATCATCCATCCTCTCCACATGGCCAAACTATCTCAGAACATTCATATCTACAAAGGCTGCCAATTCTCTCCTCACACCCGTTCTTCCTCTCACCACTTCATTCCTAACCCTATCCAACCGAGATACACCAATCATACTCCTCAGGCATTTCATCTCAAACACATTTAGTTTCCGTCTCTCACTTACTTTCATACCCAATAACTTTGATCCATACTTTACAGTTGGCACAACCACTTTCTCATACAAAACTTTCTTAACATTCATTTCCAACCCTCCATTCTTCATCACTCCTTTCAACACGCCCAATACTTTACATCCTTCATTCACTCTGTGACACATATCTGCTTCCACTCCACCATTTGCAGCTATAACCGAGCCTAAATACTTAAACTGATCAGCTTTCTCAAGTGTCTCAATATTCAACAAAGCATTCAATCCTTACTCTTTTCCACATTCATTCGTAACTTCCTTCTCTCACACACCATTCCAAACTCTGACACTAACTGACACAGCTTCTCCTCTGAATCTGCCACCACCACAGTATCATCTGCAAACAGCAACTGATTCAGCTCCCACTCGTTATCATCCCTATCTTCCATTCTCAAACCTTGACTACGCACTCGCTCATTTACCTCTCTTATGACTCCATCAATATACAAATTGAACAGCCATGGTGAGAGCACACATCAATTTCTCAGTCCCATACTCACTGCAAACCACTCACTCACTTCATTCCGTTCCCTAACACAAGCTCTACTTCACTCATACAAACTCTTCACTGCTTGCAACAGTCTACCATCAACTCCATATAACCTCAAAGCATTCCATATTGCCTCTCTATCAACTCTATCATACGCTTTCTCCAGGACCAAAACTGCAAAATACACATCCTTACTCTTTGCAAAATATTTCTCACATAAGTTCCTAACTATAAAAATCTGATCTATACAACCTCTACCTCTCCTAAAACCACTCAGCACTTCCGCGATCACATTTTCTGTCTTATCACTAATCCTATTAATCAGTATCCTACCATACACTTTTCTTACCACACGAAACAAACTTATACCCCTAAAATTACTACATTCATACACATCTCCCATACCTTTGTATAGGGGTACTATACAAGCAATCACACATTCCACTGGTATCACTAACAACATAAAGTATATATAAAACACTCTCGCTAACCATTCCAATGCAGTCACACCTCCTTTTTTCAACATCTCAACTCTCACACCATCCATTCCAGGTGCTTTACCTGCTTTTGTTTCATACAATGCCCTTTCCACCTCCACTCTAGTAATTTCTTTCTCATTTTCATCTCCCATTACTGGTACTAGAACATCCCCCACTGCCACTATAGCTGCCTCTCTATCTTCCTCAACATTCACCAGCCACTCAAAATATTCTGCCCATCTTTTCCTTGCATTGTTCCCTCTAAACATCTGTCCATTCACATCTTTCACTGTCTCTTCCACCCTCGAGCCACCCTTCCTTACTCTCTCCACTTCTTTCCAAAACTTATTTTTTTATTCTCCTCATATGAATTATTAAAATCCTGTCCCCACCTAATATTTGCCAACCTCTTCTCTTCCTCTACCTTTCACTGGGTTTCCACATTTTCCTCCCTATATTTTTCATACTTCTTCCTATTGTTACACTGCAACCATTCAACAAAAGCCCTCTTTTTCTCTTCCACCTTCATTTTCACCCCTTCATTCCACCTCTCGCTGCCCCTCCTCATGCCCTCTCCAACAAACCTCTTTTCACACTCACCACTTGCATGTCCCACAAAGCCTTCTTCCATCAACCCCCATTCCTCATCTAACTCCCCAACTTCTCTTTCTTTCACCCTATCATATGCCACTTTCAACTTGTCCTGATATTCCTGTCTCTTCTCTGGCTTTTTCAAGTCTTCCACTTTCTCCACTTCCCTTCTACATGCCCTTACTCTAATTCCCCACTCTTTTGCTACTACCACTTTTGCTTCAACCAAAAAATGATCAGACAATACAGCAGCCACACCCCTTTATGCATGCACACCTTTCACTCTACCAATCATTCTCTTTGCTACGAACACATAATCCATCAATTGCTTTCTTTCACTCTCTCAATTGCCACTCTCACCCATGTATACTTATTTATTAACTTCTTCTTAAAAAAACTATTTCCTATCACCAACTCTTGCTCCACACACATATCTAATGGTCTCTCACCACTATCTATCCCACCTTGTACCCCATACTTTCCTACAACACCTTCTACCTCTCCATCACCCACTCTGGCATTCAAGTCACCCAACACAACTACATAGTTCCTTTTACTCAGACCATTCACACACCTAGTTAACTCATTCCAGAATTCATCCTGCTCTTCATCACTTCCCTCACATCCTGGCCCATACGCACTAACAAAAGCCCAACATTCCCTATCCATCCTAACCCTCACCATATCAACCTAGATGACACTTCTTTCCATTCCACTACCTTATTTACCATCCATTCACTCAGCAATAATGCCACACCTTCTCTTGCTCTCCCCTTTTTAACCCCAGACGCCTTACCTGTCACCTCACCAAATGTCACTTCTCCTTTTCCTTTCATATTCGTCTCACACAATGCCAATACATCTATCCTCCTCCTTCCAAATATGTTGCTAATCTCACATCTTTTGCTCTCTATCGTACTACAGCTACGCACATTTAGACACCCCAAAACTAGAGTTTGGGGAGAAGTTACTCTCCCCTCTACTCCCTTTTTTCTTTGGTGTCTCGTGGGAGGTTAATACAAGGGGGGGATTCCCAGTGTCCTCGCCCCGTCCACTTTTAGTTGCCTCTTACGACACGCAGGGGAATACATTGGGGCAATTCTTTGATGTTGTGCCCAACATTTATTGTTTTGAAAAATAGTGTACATACTTCAGCTAGAAAAGAAAAATAATTAATAAATTCGCGTCCATTATCAGGTATGATCGCTCTTGGAATCTCGAAATCGAACTAACCATCCTACCAGCAGAGTAAGGGACTGATCAAAACATGGTGGGCTCGCTTCCCCACTTGAGACAGCACCTCGGCCATATCCGGGCAGGTGGAACTGTACTGCATTAATTTATGAAGCAATTACATACATAACATACCTTAGTATATGTTGCAACATCCTTGTACATTCCCTCTCAGTATAACTGTGTGCATAATAACCTATGCTTTTTCTCTATTCCTGCTTTAAGACAAGTGTCTCTCAACTCCACCCCCAAGCACCCCCCTTTCCTTCCACTCAGGTCGGTGGCAATTACTCATTATACACCCCCTTCTCGCTATCACTTCCATCCATCCCGCTCACTCACCCACTCTCTCTCCCGGCGACTTCCCCCATTCACTCCCCCATTTGCACTGTACATTCCCCCCAACACTCTGAAGGAGTGTGTTGGTTGGTGGTTTCTCTAATCCCTCACTCATCTAGCCTCCTCGGCCTGTCCATGTCAACAGTTCTAGGTCCCCTCTATACTCCCCATTCACGACGTGGTAGGGTACTACACTTACCCCCATTCTCAAAGCATCGGCTACTCTACTTTCTTTCCCCGCCTGCATAAAACCTTAATGAACAAAAATCTCACTACATCGAGCTGCATAAGTTTAATAACATTGCAAAAGTCTCTGATTCTTCAATGGATATGACATACTCGTACTTTATGAGTAACTGATTCGATACAAATTATAATTTCTTTTATATTAACGAAGTTGAGAGGACAGTCATTTCTGCGCTTTTTTTCTTGGAAAATTCCTCACCAGCTGCGACATCATAAGTGATAAAAGAAAAACCTTAAAAGCAGATTAAAGTTCAGTTCTCAAGGTAATTTTTATGAACATTTCGCAGTCTAGAAAAAACACTTCAGCTTATATTTTGAACACCTTTGCCTGTTCAATACTTAAGCTAGGTAAGAAAAAAAAATAATTGAACTTCAAATGCAATTACTCGTTATATAATGTTTTACTTATAACAAAAATTGAGTTTATCATTGCTTTTAACTATTAGTACAAATTATCTAGTTTAGTAATGGGTATAGAAATTCTACTTCTATTAATTTACTAAATCCATATTCCCTCTTATATGCAGGGTGACTGAGTAAAAGCATGTCTACAAACCAAAATGACGGAGTCCTCCGACCTCAATTTTTTTTAATAGTAGCCCCATTACTCACTGGATAAAAATTTTGAGATGCTGCTTGGAGAACGCCACTGCCTCTGGTACTGGGGGAGGGGGTTTTCCTTTCTGCTGGGCTCTCCGATTTTTCCTCCGACGTCGTCCATACCTCACATAAGATTGCCGAATCACCATCCCAGGCATCTTCTCACTTACAGTCCTATGCACTATGAAGTACTTTGTGAATCGCGCAGAAATTTCCTCCGCAATTGACCACTTGTCTCTCCAGTTAACGTTTCTCAGCTTTCATGAACGAAGTTTCAACAACTTTGCCCCAGTGTCAAAATGCTTGGGACACTTCTTAATGCTGAGCACTTTTCCTACACGGGGACGGGGAAAAGGAGGATGACGTATGACTCGCTGTGCTTACTTCAACATTTCTTCCAGAGCTGTTTTATGATCTGCATCTTGCAATCATTTTTCACAGCACGAGATTCACTGGCAAGTAACTTCTTGTCTCTTCACGATGATTTTGGTGTGGGATCTTCCTCAGCTGGTACCAGTGTAGTATTATGTATACGTTGCCTGCTGTATAGCACCGGTGTATTTCGTACTTTTAGTCCACTGTTGTATACTTAGCTGTACTCTCACTGCCACCTTTGCCGCTTATAATATTTATTGTTCTCTACAAAACAGGCCAGATCTACAGTGTGCAAAGTGATAATAGATATACGAACATACTTAGCACTTAATTTATTGAGAAGCTGCATTTTACCTCTAGACCTCACTGCCCCCATCCCATTAACGTAATGCTATCTATATGGGCGCCAATAATACTCTACTACTCTCGCTCATTGTGTGACCCTTTTTATAATCTCGGGTCATTCAAACATACAAAGAGATGGCAAGCATAGTTCTTCGTCATGCCTGTACCAATAGGTGGGGGAACCTAATTAATGCCAGTTTTCCTGCCACTTTGAGCTTGGTCTCAGAGAACAGAGGAAACCACAAAAGATTTCTAGCTTGAACATGGGACACTCATGAGCGTGCTCTATCCGTCAATAAATAAATAAATAAATAAATAAATATATATATATATATATATATATATATATATATATATATATATATATATATATATATATATATATATATATATATATATATATATATATATATATATATATATATATATATATATATATATATATATATATATATATATATATATATATAGTGGCATTCAGATAGAATGCGTTAATTCCTAAGTATAGCAGATATAAGCTATAAGGTTGGATTCCTTTTTACCTTCTGTGGTGTGTAGTTGGTAGTGCCTTCACTTAGTAATTATAAGTCCTAGGTTCGAGTCCCGGTCGGGGTTAAAAATGATTCATGTTTTCACATATGTAATGTGCTTGCTTGGTTATTGTATGACCCGAATGAGATTGGGAATTGAATTAAATGCTAAAATGAAGCCACGAGTGAGGTTGGGGAATCAGTAATATGAACATAGTGGCATTCAGATAGAATGCGTTCATCCCTAAGTATAGCAGATATAAGCTATAAGGTTGGATTCCTTTTTACCTTCTGTGGTGTGTAGTTGGTAGCGCCTTGACTTAGTAATTATAAGTCCTAAGTTCGAGTCCCGGTCGGGGTAAAAAATGATTCATGTTTTCACATATGTAAAGTGTTTGCTTGGTTATTGTATGACCCGAATGAGATTGGGAATTGAATTAAATGCTAAAATGAAGCCACGAGTGAGGTTGGGGAATCTGTAATATGAACATAGTGGCATTCAGATAGAATGCGCTCATCCCTAAGTATATCAGATATAAGCTATAAGGTTGGATTCCTTTTTACCTTCTGTGGTGTGTAGTTGGTAGCGCCTTGACTCAGTAATTATAAGTCCTAGGTTCGAGTCCCGGTCGGGGCAAAAAAATGATTCATGTGTTCACATATGTAATGTGCTTGCTTGGTTACTGTATGACCCTAATGAGATTGGGAATTGAATTAAATGCTAAAATGAAGCCACGAGTGAGGTTGGGGAATCTGTAATATGAACATAGTGGCATTCAGATAGAATGCGTTCATCCTAAGTATAGCAGATATAAGCTATAAGGTTGGATTCCTTTTTACCTTCTGTGGTGTGTAGTTGGTAGCGCCTTGACTTAATAATTATAAGTCCTAGGTTCGAGTCCCGGTCGGGGTAAAAAATGATTCATATATATATATATATATATATATATATATATATATATATATATATATATATATATATATATATATATATATATAATGCACATGAATATTGGCATTGGTTGTTAAAGAGGATGAGAATAAACTTTAGATTGGTTATGTGGAACTCGATACCAAATGTTCAGACAGACAAATTCAATGTTTACCTATATCATTATATATATATAAAAAAAAATATAGCAAATCTTCATGGCCCTCTAATGATTCTGGTTCCTCCTGCTCTTCCTCGTGAACTGCTGCTGCTGCTTGCAATGTTTCATCAGTGGAAGTGATGTATGTCTTTTTCGTTCCAATCATATTCAAAACATCTGGAGGCACTTCATAATTAAAGCAGATTTTTCCATGTCTTTTTAGCCCTGAACATATTCCAAGAATAACATTCATCATTTTCGTCTGCATTCTATTTCTTATCACCAACCGAATTCTTTAAGTCACTCATGAAATGAGGATACAAAACATTCTTTAATATAGCACTACTCTTGGATCTCTTAATCTTTGCCATCGATGCTATTTTGCTGTCAGTGAAGCATGCTTTGCATAAATTATTCAAGAGATCGCAAGTTAATACTAAAATATGTTCTGCAATAAGCAATGCCATACGCCCTTGTGCAATCTGAGATTCACTTGATTTTCTCAAAGGCTGAAATGGTATTGTAAGCTGTCTTGCATTGGATGAATCGGCATTTGGCCTGTGTTTTTTCGTTTTCCCGTGAGCTTTCAAAGCACATAACTCAGACACAAGAACGCACTGACAAAGTTACAATTAGGCACACTTTCACCACTTCCCTTCTTTGTTTCAGTTAACCAATGTTTTAATTCTTCAACATGAAGCCACTCCCTTCGAAATTTCTGTGTATATTGCGTCTTAGGCATTTTGAATATAGATTCAATATACCGGTATAGTACCAGCGATCGTCAACCTCAGTCAAGAATGACTGCCTTGAGTGGGTCTGATTACACTCTACAGATCGCCCGAGTCCCGACGTTGGCTGGCAGGAACAAAACAAACTTGAGTAGGAATCATGAGTGATACGCGTATGGTATGTTAGTTGGTAACTTTTTAGCAACTGGTACTTGGAAATACAAGCATCAAGTATCGAAATTCTACTATAATTTGATTTTTGTGAATCGGATTGGAATAACATAATGAGATGATAACATGTTTTAGAAAAAAAATCCAGAAAATCGCTAAACATTTTCATAAAAAGCTAAAATTTCCCGCTAGCCGCTAAACTCATTTTCTTCCAGTTAGATTTCAGTAAAAAGATCCAGATCTAGCGGGAAAACCGCTAGAATGGCAACACTAGAGAGACGAGCGGTCGAATTGGGAAAGAATTTCAGCAAGATTCACGTACTTCACCGTGCATAGGACTGTGAGTGAGAAAATGCCTGGGATGGTGAAACGACAATCTTATTTGAGGTATGGACGACGTCGGAGGGAAAACCAACAAGCCATAAGAAAGGAAAATCCCCTCCTCCAGTATACCGGACGCTCTGAGGCAGTGACGTCCTTCAAGCAGCATCTCAAAATAGCTAGTTACTTGTAATTTTTATGCAGTTAGTAATGGGGGTACTATTAACAGAAATTGAGGTCGAAGGACTCTGCTATTTTACTTTGTAGACATGCTTTGACTCAGCCACCCTGCATATAAGAGGAAATATGGCTTTAGTAAAGTAATAGAAGTAGAATTTCTGTACCCATTACTAAACTAGATAATTTGTACCAATAGCTATAAGCAATGATAAACTCGATTTTAGTTGTAATTAAAACAGTATAACGAGTAATTGCACTTGAAGGGTGTTCAATTAAATGTTTTTTTTTATTACCTATGTTAAGTATTGAGCAGGCAAAGGTACTGATTTTACTTGACAAATAAAAAAATATATGTGTAAAATAAATCACATGTTAATTTTCTAAAGCAGAAGTAGAGTAGTTTAAGTCACTGAGTGTTGTATGTGGTAGTGATAATGTCCAAGAAAAAATAATTAGTTGTAGTTTTTCTAGACTCCAAACCCTGCGTAAATATTACCTTGAGATCGAATGTGAATCCTTTTTTAAGATTTTTCTTTTATCACGTGTGATATTTTCCAAGAAAGAAAGCGCGCGAATGACAAATCTCTCATCTTCGTTTTTTTATAAAGTGACTGAAATTTGTAATGGTTCTTTACTCTTAAAATACGTTTTTGCCATATCCATTGAAAAATCAGAGACTCTTTCAATGTTATTAAGCTTACTGCAGTTAAAAATAACAGGGTTTTTGTTCGTTAATGTGTTATGTAGGCGGGAAAGAAAGTAGAGCAGCCTGTGCCCTGACTTGGGGGGGTTAGTGTTGTACCCTACCATACTGTTGATGGGGAGTATGGAGGGGACCTATGACCATTGATAGAGACAGGTCGAGGAGACCAGATGAGTTTCTTCAAGAGACCACCAACCAACACACTCCCTCAGAGTGTTGGGGGAGAAATGTGAGATGTGAATGGGGGAAGTCACCTGGAGAGTGAGTGATTAGTGAGAGGGGAGTGTATAAAGAGTGACTGTGACCACCTTTGAGGGATATAGGGGGTGCTTGGTGGGTGGAGTTGCAAGTTACTTGTCTTAGAGCAGGAACAGAGAATAAGCATAAGTTACTATGCGCATAGCTTTAACGGAAGGTGATGTAGACGTTGCAACATATATCAAGGGATATATTTATGCAATTGCTTCAAAAGTCAACGTAGTAAAGTTCCACCTGCCCGGATATGGCCGAGGTGCGGTCTCAAGTGGGGGAGCAAGCCCACCATGTTTTGAATGGTCCCTTACTCCGCCAGTAAGATAGGTGTTTGCTGTTATCGAAATTCCAAGGGAGATATTAACTGGTATAGGACCCGAATTTATGAATGATTTTTCATTTCTAGCTGAAGTATTTACATTAATTGTTCAAAAAAGTACTCTAAATAGATGAATAAATGACTAAATGATATACGTATATATAAAGGTTTCAAAACCTTTCCTGTTGAAGAGGCAGTCTGTTTGGGAATAATAATTTAAAAGAGAGAATAAAAAAAAGTTAATTTGAGTTCAAAGAAAAAAACATTTTTTTAAATGTACGATTCCTTAAGAGATTATGAAACTTAAGCAAAGTTCATTCTTTAATGTTGCAAGTGAAATACTATGTTTTTTATTATATTACTGCATGCACAGATACACGTTATATACATATATATATATATATATATATATATATATATATATATATATATATATATATATATATATATATATATATATATATATATATATATATATATATATATATATATATATATATATATATATATATATATATATATATATATATATATATATATATATATATATATATATATATATATATATATATATATATATATATATATATATATATATATATATTGTGGGGGGGTTTTAAGGATGATGTAGTGTTTTTAAGATTCTGTTTTACTAAGGGGACTCAAAGTACCGAGCTCGGTTAAGAGCTCACAAACAGACAGGACAGATATTTGTACTTGAACACCCCATTTTTATTACCATTAGTCGGTTAAATGAAACTCAGAATTCAACTTTCTTTTAATTTTGGAAATGCAATGACATTTAAAGAATTGAATTAAATTTCTCAAATTAAATTTTATGAAATGCTGCCTCGAATCCCGGAGGAGGTGAGTATGAGTTCGTTTCCCGGCACCACGGACGTATGCCAAGACTTTGGCCTCAACTCGATGATTACCTCTGTCACACAGGCAGAGTAGAATACAGGACACTGCAATTTCAGAAACAGAAATGACACACTGTTTATAATGGGAAACTGAAAGCATGAGCACACATATAATGAGTTTCCAATGTCATTCTACTGGATGAATATATTTAGGTTATTCACAGCTAACCAGAAATATTTATGCTACCATAATAGCATACAAAACATTAATTCTTTACTGGTTTTAAAGAAAATAATATATTCACAATAAATGAAGAATAACCAAGACAAATACAGTACTGTATGTATTCCTTAAATTGTGGGCAACCACAAAAGTTGCAATGCTTATTACTGATATGCAATTAATATGGTAAAACACTCTATTTAGGATAAAGGAAGAATCTTCGAGATAAATACAGTATTCATTCACTTTTAGTTATCAAGAACTTTGCAATAAAAAAAGGGTGCAAAACCACCTTTTGAGGTATTTGCAACTTATAACTCAAAACACTTTATCCCCAACATATGAAGAATTAGCAAGATAAATACGGTATGCATTCATTAAATTGTGGTTAACAAGAAATATTTGCATAGCCAACTGGGAAAAATTACCTTTTGAATATTTGCAATTTGGCTTTTTGGCAAATAGCTTTATTGACTAGTTTTTGAAGTAAAAACACTTTATTTACGATGATAGAAAGGGGTGAAATGAAATTAGAATTTATTAGGAAGAGAGATAGATTTTTACGGGCTCATAACTAGTCTTCAGAGGATGAGATTTTCGTTTATCACATTCAGTGAAAAGAAACTTCTCAGCAATATATATCAGCTGTAATTTACAGGTTAAGGAATTAACTTTGGCATGTGAGATTCCAGTGTAGTAATCTACAAAATTTCGTGTGACTGGGAATGGAATCTGAGAATAGAAATCCATAAGATTTATCCAGTAACGAATGTAACTAATTCTCGAAAATAAACCAATTTGCTTGACCCACGAGCTTTACCATACACTATCCCTCACCTTGTTGTGCTAGATGAATTCCTTGTTGTGCTAGATGAATTCCTGTGAAGATGCCGCGTAAAAGGATTTTAAATAAACTTAGACCACCCAGGCGAGATGTTGCCTCTGGGCAGTCTCGGCGCCGAAAAAGAGCGTCTCCTTGTTGTGCTTCGTGACGTCATCTGTAGGAGACATTCCTAGAGCAGTAATTGGCTCTGATTTCATTTTAAGGACTATTTTAGTGGTGGTCCCTGGCAGGCAATTTTAGCAGAGATGCAAGGGAGAGACAGTATTTTTAGGTGCAACAAGTGGAAGCAAATAAAATAAAACGAGAATAATAATGAAAAGTTAGGTTACTGGTTATTCTTTTCTTAATTTTCTTGGCTCGTTACAGACAAAAAAATAGGAGCAGCCTTTATATTGGGGCTATGCTTCTACACGTACAAGAAGAGTAAATAAGCTATATAGAATTAGCTATAAGCTAAAATACAAATTGCAAATAATCATAATCTGCGAAAGTCAAGAAGTGGGAATTAATTTTTTTAGTTAGAAAATAACAGTTATATTAAAGGGAATTATTTTAATTTTTTTAGTTAGAAAATAACAGTTATGTTACTAATTTATTTAATAAGGCATCTAACAGCCTCTGTTGACATTGAGCGAAACACTCTGTCACAAAGGCCCTTTCTAGAGAATATTGATTTAGCAAAATTCTACTACAGAAGGCGAAAAAAGAACAGAGGAAGTTACGGTGACTTCAGTGTTATTATGAGGGATGAGATATCCTTCTCATGGAAAAGAACAAATGAATAATAAGAATGGGATCCACCACTGGAACATATCATTCTATTAGTAAAAGTAAACAAGTCTTGTAAACAAAACATTAAATGACATGCAAAACATAAAAGAAATGTGATCAAATTCAAATTTCAAGAAAATTAAATCACAATTAGATATCAGTGAATATCAATATTTAAGTTTATGAATGCTTCACATGCAAGAAGGCAATAATATAATATACAAAATAAAATACAGTATACGCAAATTAAACATTTGAACCACGTCGTCATTAACATTGGCGACTGGATTTAAAACATTCAGCTATTCAGCCCTAAACTAAAATGTTTCTGCCAAGTTCTGGCTTTCAAAGTCCCACAAAGGGAAATATAAAACTACGATCAAAAAATTATTCTTCATCTTTTTCGTTTTCCATTAGGAATAACGTTTGTACGCTAAAGTAAGCAAGTACAGTACAGTATTAAAGACATAAAAGATAAACATAAAAATAAACAACACATTAGAGAAGTAATCTTTACTGACTAGCCAAATTTAGGCTAACAGCACCAGCTTCCTCATTTGAGGGTAACGACCATCGACTTAGTAGATCAGCAAGGTCATTGTCCTTGCCATGAACATGTTGGGCAGTGAATTTGAAAAGATTCAGGTAAAGTGCCCACCTTTTCAGACGAGGATTTAGCTTGTCTGCAGTCTGTAAATATAGGAGAGGTCGGTGGTCGGTTCTCAGTGTAAAATGTTGGCCATACAGATGGACTTCAAATTTCTTTATGGCCCAATATGCAGCTAGAGCTTCCTTCTCCACGGTGGAGTAATTTCGCTCTGCAGGGCGAAGCCTGCGGCTTGCATATCGCACTGGAGCTACTTCTGCTGAGTTGTCTGATCGGGCTTGCAAGAGCACGGCACCCAGGCCTTCGTCTGAGGCGTCGGTCTGCAAGATAAATGGAAAATCAGGGTTTACCAGTTGTAATACTGGCTCACCTGCCAATGCTTCTCGGAGCTTGAAAAATGCTCTCTCCGCTTCATCTGTCCATTTGACAGGGGAGGATTTACTTTGCTTCGAGGAGGTCAGTTGCTGCAAAGGGGCAGCGATAGTATTAAAGTGTGGAATGAACCGTTGGTAGTAGCCGACACTACCCAGGAATGATCTCAGTTGAGTGACAGTAGCAGGTTTCTCCATATCCTTAATAGCTTGTACCCTGTCATGTATAGGGGACATAACTCCTTCTCCAACCACGTGGCCGAGATACTGCAATTGTGTGAAACCAATCTCACATTTGGAAGGCTTTAAATGAAGTCCATGCTGGTTCAGACGAGTGAGAACTCTGCGGAGAGTCTCGAGGTGCGATGACCAATCCTGAGAATGCACCAGGATGTCGTCTATAAAGCATGAAACATTGTCGAGATCTTGTAGTACTATCCTCATGAGTCTGCTGAAGCAGCCAGGGGCATTTACCATACCAAAAGGCATGACCCTGAACTGATATAGACCATATCTTGTGGAAAAAGCTGTAAGAGGCTTGGTAGTCTCGCTCAACGGGACTTGCCAAAATCTACTGGCCAGATCCAACTTGGACAGGTAACGGGCTTGAGAAAGCAACGAGAAAATATGCTCGGCGTCAGCAATGGGCTCTCCATCAAAGATGGTACGGGAGTTAAGCTTACGACAGTCAAGGCAGAACCTGTGACTGCCATCTCGCTTACGCACTGCCAGTAACGGCGAACACCAAGGCGAAATGCTCTTTTCAACTATTCCGAGGCGGACCCAAGTGTCAAGATCTTCCTTCAGCCGTAAGGACAGCTGGTGGGGAAGACCATAGGAATGCCGAAATGGCTCTGGGTCAGTCAGTCTGACATGATGCTCAAGGGTAGTGGTAATGCCTGGGAGGTCGTTGAAGACGTTCTCATAGTCCTCAAATAGCTTGTTCAGCTGTTCCCGTTGACTCGGTTGCAGTCTGGAGTTAATAATACAATTACTCACACTTTCTTTTCGGTGTGTGGGAATGGCAGGATCCTTACCATCATCAAAAACTAAGCTTATGTCTTCAATTGCAAGAGCGGTGGCTGCGGCCAGAGCGGCTTCTTCAGAAAAACTCCACTCCCGTAAGTCTGTCTCCACTGCAAGGGTGGAGTATTCCAATATAGGAAGTAAGGGGTGGCTATAATGGAGCACCTGTGTTGCTGCAGCCTCGGAGGTTCTGTTGATGCTTGAGGCATCTATAGGGGTTGCTGGGAGCGCCAGCGCAGGATCCCTGTGGGCCTCCGGGTCCTCACAATAAAGCTTCAGCTGGTTAATGTGGTATTTCCGGTTAATGCCATCAACATTTAGCACATAATTGTCAGGGGTCACCCGGTGTACCACAGTGTACGGTCCTTTCCAGCGTAGCATTAGCTTGCGGGTATCTGTTGGAAGAAGTAACAGAGCTCGATCTCCGGGTGTCAGGGCACGACGCCGCGCACGCTTGTCAAAGAGGAGCTTGGCAGTCTGCTGGTGACCCTTAATGGCTAATTGTGCAGTTTTCCATGCCTTTTTGAGGTGAGACGAAAACTTCAAAATATACTCATGAACGTCCCTATCGTCATCTTCGATGGTAGGTGAATCCCAACATTCTGCCAAGAATTCTACTGGGCCTCTGACCTTATGACCAAAAATCATCTCGAAAGGCGAGTATCCAGTAGTGTCGTGGGGCGTGTCTCTGAAGGAGAAAAGTGCAGCAGGGACGTACTTGTCCCACTGCCTAGGCACATCTATCACTAGCTTGCGCAAACATCGCTTCAATGTCCCGTTATAGCGTTCGCATGCTCCATTTGATTGGGCATGATAGACACTCGTACGAATGTGCTTGATTTCTAAAAGGTTGCAGAAAGCCTCAAAGTGCCTACTTGTAAACTGACTTCCATTGTCAGAAGTGACCTGCTCAGGAAAGCCAACCCTGAAGCACATTTCAAATAGGTCTTGAGCGACTGCTTCAGTTGTGATAGAAGGCAGTGGCACTGCATCTGGGTACCTTGTTGCCAGGTCAGCATATACCAGGAGGAATTGTTTCCCCGTGGACAAAGTTGGATTAATAGGACCTAGTATGTCAATAGCGACATTGGAAATGGGCTCCATTGAGAGTTTAGTTATCCCCATGGGAACTTTTGGTACTGGTGCCGTTGAGGTGCATTGACAGACAGGGCAGGAACCTACATATCTGTCTACCTCGGCGTACATGTTTGGCCATGCAAAGGCCTTCTGAAGGACGTGCCGAGTTTTTGCTTTGCCTCTGTGTCCACTCAGAGGTAAATGGTGTGCCACATACATAGCCTGGCGGCGCAACGAAGCGGGCACCACCAACTGTTTAAAGGTGTGGCCACCTTTAGTCACATGCCTACGAAGTACTCCATCTTCAAGGGCATAAGTGATCTGGCCTCCTCCTCTCACTGTGAAGGTCCTTCCCTCGGTGGCCTGCTGCATCCAGCGTTTGAGGCTGGGGCAGTCTTGCTGCAATTTGGCAAAGTCTGGACGGGACTTCAATGGCTCTAGAGGTGCATCATCTGGTAAAGGAGGGGTAAACTCTCCGTGTTCCACATTACGTTTACTAGCTGCGGCAGACTCAACGGAGTCAGTCGGAGAATCGTCCAAATTCTTGGCATCGAGGCCAGGAGTTGCTGCTGAAATGGCTTCATGTGACTTCCCCCGAGGGAAGTTATAACGAGAAATGTCCTTATGGTATAGGTCGGCTTGGAAAGTAGGAACTAGGTTCAGTGCACGACCCATTAAGACAGGGTACATAAGCCCAATCATTGCCACAGCTGGGGCTTTTCCCTTGTAGTATTTGCAATCCAGGTTAATGACACGGCAGCGTCGTATTTGGGGTGTTCCTTCAGCAACCCGCACATGAACGACTTTGCTGGTAAAATCTTCATCCCTGACAATTCTCTCGTCAACAAGTATGCCATTGGCCCCTGTGTCAAGGGCTATCTCAGCTTCCACACCATTTATGGTTTCTAGGCATTTTGGGATCATTTCCAGATCATTATGTTCGATGAATTCCACATTGGCAAGTTTGTGTGATGGTTCCTCGGCATTATCCTCATTGGCCCTTTCTGGCCCTGTTTCCACAACATGGGCTGAGTGAGTGGCCAGACGGCTATGTGGGCCGCTGCTGTGTGAGGGAGCGTGGTGGCTCTTAGAGTTTGGCTGAAAACCCTGGGAAGGTGGAGCAGAGTAATGGCCTTTGCCTCTTAACTGCTGAGGCTTAGGTCTTACCGGGTCATCCTTCTTGAGTGTGGGTGCATGGCCGTAATAAGACTTAGGAGTGTGAGGAGGATGAGCTGGACGATTGAAGTTCTGCGAGGGGCTCTTGTGCTTCCCGTTCCTGTAATCTCTATTTCCGGATAAAGGACTACTGTCTGGGATTCCCGCTTGAAGCCGAGCAAGCGCAAGCTCATGTTCACGTTGTGCTTGTGCCTCCTCACGTTGTGCTTGTGCCTCCTCACGTTGTGCTTGTGCCTCCTCACGTTGTGCTTGTGCCTCCTCACGTTTTGCTTGTGCCTCCTCACGTGCTTGTGCCTCCTCACGTTTTGCTTGTGCCTCCTCACGTGCTTGTGCCTCCAGCTTATCTCGGCGTTCAACCATCTTCTCATGAGCCCATTCGTAGAGCTTCTTCTCTGGGGAAAGACCGTATCTCTCACCCCTAGCAATCAGTATGTCTCGGTAACGCTTCTCATCGAATGTTTTGATGGTTTCCATGTTTGTTTCCTAAACAGTCAATAACGAAGTGCCAAAACAACCACAAAAAAAAACAAATCTCTACAGTACAGTAGTAGAAAAAAAAATGATTGAACCACACAACACCACAGTTCAAACTTGAACGTAAAAGTGATCTCAAAATCTCACCATAAAAGTGACTCAAAATTCAATCAAGTGCAACAGCAGCAAAATGTTGCAAAACAGTGCATGAAACACTGGCAATACAGAATGGCAGTCGTGCCTGCTTAACAGCAATACGTGGCAGTACCTGCGGTTATTGTGCAAATGAAAGGAATGAGCAACACAATCAAGTGCAACAGCAACAATATGTTGCAAAACAGTGCATGAAACACTGGTAATACAGAATGGCAGTCGTGCCTGCTTAACAGCAATACGTGGCAGTACCTGCGGTTATGGTGCAAATGAAAGGAATGAGTAACAACGAATTTTACCGACTAGCACCCAGTGCCTGAGAGTACAAACAAGTACAGTATAGCGGTCGTGCCTGCGTATGAGCGCATATATGGCAGTACCCACAAATAAAATGTCGTAAGTAATATTCTGGAGTGTTACCAAAAGGGCACAGATCCTATGCAAAATACACCAACGATAAGCTAACAGCTTACTAGGCAGCCAGATTACACATTTCTACTAGTAATGAGAAAATTTATTTTCATGTGACAACTCAGACACATGAAAGGCTTAGCCTAGGCTCGATAAATGACACCAAAATTTTTCTTCCAATCTATAAGCAGTCAATGCTTGAATATAAAACACAATTATAAGCAAAAATACTTAATATGCTTTCTCCCAATTCCTAAATCCTAAGGAAATATAAACAATTCCTAACAAGTATCACCCTTTAACAGATATATAAAACACGAATGCTTTAAAACTCAATCTTATCACGCAAATAAATGAAATTTTATATAACACGTCTTCTCGTCATGCAAAATTTCTAAAGTCTGTTACCACATAATCTCATGTAGATTTCCTGAAATATTGTTTACCACATGGGAAACAAGAAAATATTAGTTACCATAATTAATATTGAAAACAAAGAAAAATTTCTTATCCGCAACGTTTCTAGCGCGAAAATTTTCGTGTGCAGCTTAAGATTCATTCATTTCAATAATCGAGCCAATGGTAATCGGGTTTCATGTGCAATCTTAAAAAGCAAAATAAAAATAAATTTATAAAATCAGTCTGTCTGTTCGGGTCCCAGTTCGGGCGCCAATTATGTGGGGGGGTTTTAAGGATGATGTAGTGTTTTTAAGATTCTGTTTTACTAAGGGGACTCAAAGTACCGAGCTCGGTTAAGAGCTCACAAACAGACAGGACAGATATTTGTACTTGAACACCCCATTTTTATTACCATTAGTCGGTTAAATGAAACTCAGAATTCAACTTTCTTTTAATTTTGGAAATGCAATGACATTAAAAGAATTGAATTAAATTTCTCAAATTAAATTTTATGAAATGCTGCCTCGAATCCCGGAGGAGGTGAGTATGAGTTCGTTTCCCGGCACCACGGACGTATGCCAAGACTTTGGCCTCAACTCGATGATTACCTCTGTCACACAGGCAGAGTAGAATACAGGACACTGCAATTTCAGAAACAGAAATGACACACTGTTTATAATGGGAAACTGAAAGCATGAGCACACATATAATGAGTTTCCAATGTCATTCTACTGGATGAATATATTTAGGTTATTCACAGCTAACCAGAAATATTTATGCTACCATAATAGCATACAAAACATTAATTCTTTACTGGTTTTAAAGAAAATAATATATTCACAATAAATGAAGAATAAGCAAGACAAATACAGTACTGTATGTATTCCTTAAATTGTGGGCAACCACAAAAGTTGCAATGCTTATTACTGATATGCAATTAATATGGTAAAACACTCTATTTAGGATAAAGGAAGAATCTACGAGATAAATACAGTATTCATTCACTTTTAGTTATCAAGAACTTTGCAATAAAAAAAAGGGTGCAAAACCACCTTTTGAGGTATTTGCAACTTATAACTCAAAACACTTTATCCCCAACATATGAAGAATTAGCAAGATAAATACGGTATGCATTCATTAAATTGTGGTTAACAAGAAATATTTGCATAGCCAACTGGGAAAAATTACCTTTTGAATATTTGCAATTTGGCTTTTTGGCAAATAGCTTTATTGACGAGTGTTTTTGAAGTAAAAACACTTTATTTACGATGATAGAAAGGGGTGAAATGAAATTAGAATTTATTAGGAAGAGAGATAGATTTTTACGGGCTCATAACTAGTCTTCAGAGGATGACATTTTCGTTTATCACATTCAGTGAAAAGAAACTTCTCAGCAATATATATCAGCTGTAATTTACAGGTTAAGGAATTAACTTTGGCATGTGAGATTCCAGTGTAGTAATCTACAAAATTTCGTGTGACTGGGAATGGAATCTGAGAATAGAAATCCATAAGATTTATCCAGTAACGAATGTAACTAATTCTCGAAAATAAACCAATTTGCTTGACCCACGAGCTTTACCATACACTATCCCTCACCTTGTTGTGCTAGATGAATTCCTTGTTGTGCTAGATGAATTCCTGTGAAGATGCCGCGTAAAAGGATTTTAAATAAACTTAGACCACCCAGGCGAGATGTTGCCTCTGGGCAGTCTCGGCGCCAAAAAAGAGCGTCTCCTTGTTGTGCTTCGTGACGTCATCTGTAGGAGACATTCCTAGAGCAGTAATTGGCTCTGATTTCATTTTAAGGACTATTTTAGTGGTGGTCCCTGGCAGGCAATTTTAGCAGAGATGCAAGGGAGAGACAGTATTTTTAGGTGCAACAAGTGGAAGCAAATAAAATAAAACGAGAATAATAATGAAAAGTTAGGTTACTGGTTATTCTTTTCTTAATTTTCTTGGCTCGTTACAGACAGAAAAATAGGAGCAGCCTTTATATTGGGGCTATACTTCTACACGTACAAGAAGAGTAAATAAGCTATATAGAATTAGCTATAAGCTAAAATACAAATTGCAAATAATCATAATCTGCGAAAGTCAAGAAGTGGGAATTAATTTTTTTAGTTAGAAAATAACAGTTATATTAAAGGGAATTATTTTAATTTTTTTAGTTAGAAAATAACAGTTATGTTACTAATTTATTTAATAAGACATCTAACAGCCTCTGTTGACATTGAGCGAAACACTCTGTCACATATATATATATATATATATATATATATATATATATATATATATATATATATATATATATATATATATATATATATATATATATATATATATATATATATATATATATATATATGGAGAGAGTGCAGCGAAGAATGACCAAGATGATACACAATATCAGAAATCTACCATATGAGGACAGATTAAAAAAACTTAATCTACATTCTCTAGAGAGGCGAAGAGTTAGGGGGGATATGATTGAAGTGTATAAATGGTTTAAAGGGATTAACAAGGGAGATATTAATAAAGTTTTAAAAATTCATGATCAAACCAGAACTCGTAATAATGGATTTAAGCTTGATAAATTTAGGTTCAGAAGGGAAATTGGTAAAAATTGGTTTGGTAATAGAGTAGCAGATGCATGGAACAAGCTTCCTAGTATGATGTACTTTTGTTTTGCCAAATAAGAGTACAGTGTATTTTAAAAGTGAGATAAACCCTTCCTCTATTTTTATTTGTAACTGAATGCATGAAGCCAAGTATTTTTAAGATGTTAACTTTGAGTATTTTGATTG
Organism: Halocaridina rubra; assembly: GCA_037179515.1. NCBI lineage: Eukaryota > Metazoa > Arthropoda > Malacostraca > Decapoda > Atyidae > Halocaridina > Halocaridina rubra. The sequence goes on from JAXCGZ010003961.1 coordinate 48,731, forward strand.
TTGATTATTTTAATTTTTTTATGAATCGCTAGATGATAAAATTGACCTAGCTTCATTATTTTTGATGAGTTTTTGCAGATTTATGTTACACTGATAAGACAGAATTTTTATTGAATAGTAACAGAGAGTTTGTATTCCTCATATTTCAACTGTATTTAAAAGAAATCTGAGCTACCACAGATCAACTGAGCAACAGGAAGGTTGGTGGCTATCCTACTATATATATTACGACAGCAGGAATTCGGAATACCAAAAGAACCTGGCCAAAAGAAATTACTTTAAAATAAGCATTATTATGAAATATAAGTTCAGAACTTTATTCTTGCCTCAAAATGCTAATATCACTTATATATTCACTGTTATTCTTATTTTATTATTATTATTATTATTATTATTATTATTATTATTATTATTATTATTATTATTATTATTATTATTATTATTATTATTATTATTATTATTATTATTATTATTATTATTATTATTATTATTATTATTATTAATTCATACCTTTGTGTTACTGTAGTCACTGTTAATAAGAGTATTCATTTAGTGGCTGTTCTCAGCACTTCATGAGTTTTCTTTTTTATATCTATAGCATACTAATGTCATGTAGAGATGATCTATCAGTTACTCAGTTTAGTTCCTGGGTTCATCCAGTGAGGACGTGCTTCCAGTAGCTCTAGTCTTGACCATACTTAGTACAATGGAGAGTGGTGGTGTTCTTTGTGCTGGTGGTGTTAGTGGTAGTGGTGTTGGTGGTGGTGTCGTTGTTGGTGCTGTTTGTGGCTGTGCTGGGGATTTGTCCTCGTCTGACGCAAGTAAGCTCATTTTTAATTTAAGAAATGAGTTGGCCGCAGTCAGGCAGGAGGTCAGATCCTTAGCTGAGGAGAACAGGGATCTGAAAGGTAAGGTAGAGGTGTTAACCAGGAAGGGACAATTGAATAGTGAAGACGACTGGAAAGTTGTGAATAAGGGTTCAACGAAGATGGTTCTTAAGAAAAATGATACTTTTAGACTACAAGTTGCTAATTCATTTAGTTCACTTAGAGATGAAGGTGACAGTGGCGGCAGTAATTCTTCAGGACCCATAGAGTCAGATAGGTGTACTAGCGATCGTAGAAATGGAAGTGGGAAAAGCTCTCAGGTCAAGAGCCTAGGTAAGACTCCCAAGGTCAGAGTAACCCATCCTCCGGATAAGTCTCGTTCTTTGGTAATTGTAGGGGATTCACTATGCAGATATGTAGACAGGAAACTCAGGCATAGAGTTAGAGGAAAATATTTTTTCCCTGGAGCAGGTATGAAGAAGGTGGGTGAGTCAATAAATAGCTGGATTGAGAAAAAGATGTTGTTTGTTTGATAGCTGGGGGAAATGACGTGCAGGATGGTAGAAGTGAAGAGCTGATTAGGTTGTATAGACAAGCCCTGGATAAGATCAGGAAAAGGGGTGCAGTTCCTGTGATGTGTGGTATTCTCCCTAGGCTTAGCCAAAGTTCAGAGTGGTGGTCTCGAGCTATAGGAGTAAATGCTAGGATGAAAGTCTTCTGTCGGGAGAATAATATAGGTTTTATAGACGGGTGGGATCACTTCACTAGTCGTAAGCATATGTATGCAAGGGATGGAGTGCATCTTTCTAATTTAGGTGTCTCGGTATTGGCTGGTATGATAGACAGAGAGGTAGGGGGGTTTTGTTAGACACAAATAATGAAATGAATAACACTTGTGCAGAGAAATTAGTCAGTAAGGGTTCAGTAAATAGTGGGTCAAATAACTTGGAGTCTAAGGATAAGAACCATTTGTTACATAGAACAAATATCAACAAAAAGAATAGCCACAAGAAGGGTAAAGCTAGAGAAAGTTTAAAAGTATATTATACAAATAGCCGTAGTTTAGGTAACAAGATAAATGAACTGAGAGCCATAGTATGTAGTGAGAGACCGGATATAATATGCATTAGTGAAAGTTGGATTAATTTAGAAAGCAAACACCTTAAAGCTGAGTACATGATTACAGGATATAAACTTTATAATGCTGATCGTATTGCAGATAGAAGAGGGGGAGGGGTAATTATGTATATTAAAGATAGCCTCAGAAGCTGCATTAAGTCTGGAATTAAGACAAATCTAAATTCAGAAACCTTATGGGTTGAAATTAAAAATAATATAGAAAGTCTAGTTGTAGGAGTAGTCTACAGACCGCCTGATCTAGATGATGTGGAGTCGCAAGTTATATACGATGAAATTTCTAAAGTGACCAGGTCAAATAGAGTTTGCATTGTAGGCGATTTTAATTTTAGAAATATTAACTGGGAAACCATGACAGGTGATAGTAGCTCTAAGGAGTTTTTGGAAGTAGTAGAAGACAATTTCCTTTCTCAGCATGTACTTGAAGCAACACGGGGGGTGAATACACTAGATTTAGTTCTTAGTAATAGAGAGAATATGGTTACAAATTTAGAAGTCAGCAATAGGACGGAAAAAGTTATTTTGCAGCTCTATCTTGCATTAGTTAGGCCCCATTTAGATTATGCTGTGCAATTCTGGTCACCCTATTATAGAATGGAAATTGAATCCTTGGAGAGAGTGCAACGAAGAATGACCAAGATGATACACAATATCAGAAATCTACCATATGAGGACAGATTAAAAAAACTTAATCTACATTCTCTAGAGAGGCGAAGAGTTAGGGGGGATATGATTGAAGTGTATAAATGGTTTAAAGGGATTAACAAGGGAGATATTAATAAAGTTTAAAAAATTCATGATCAAACCAGAACTCGTAATAATGGATTTAAGCTTGATAAATTTAGGTTCAGAAGGGAAATTGGTAAAAATTGGTTTGGTAATAGAGTAGCTGATGCATGGAACAAGCTTCCTAGTAGGATAGTAAATGCCAATACCTTAGACACCTTCAAATGTAGATTAGATAGACATATGACAGAGGTAGGGTGGGTATGAATAGGTTAGTGCTTATTAGAAAAATCATAAAAAGAAAAACAGAATAAATAAGTAGAGTAGAATAGAATAGGTTAGACATGCTGAAAATACAATTAAAAAATGGAGCTGCCTCGTGTGTGCCAGTAGGCATGTTGCAGTGTCCTCTATTCTTATGTTCTTATGTTCTTATGATAGTAAATGCCAATACCTTAGACACCTTCAAATGTAGATTAGATAGACATATGACAGAGGTAGGGTGGGTATGAATAGGTTAGTGCTTATTAGAAAAATCATAAAAACAAAAATAGAATAAATAAGTAGAGTAGAATAGAATAGGTTAGACATGCTGAAAATACAATTCAAAAATGGAGCTGCCTCGTGTGTGCCAGTAGGCATGTTGCAGTGTCCTCTGTTCTTATGTTCTTATGTTCTTATATTTACGATTTTGATAAGCTTATCTGAAGATAATTATTGTTAATTATTGTTCATTGTCATGAAATTTATAATTACTACTGTGCTACTTAAGATAATTTGAGATTCTCAGAGCGTATATTTTGAGTATGAAATTAAAATAATGATATTTAAATCCTTTTATATCATTTGTTAAGAAAGGATAATCGTCAATTTTGTTGATTGCAAAAAATAAATAAATAAATAAATAAATAATTTAAAAAGTCTCTCTTGAAGTATCAGCTTTTACAGTAAAATATTTTTGAATTACAGTGCTTGTTATGCCTTCCAAGAGATATTGTCTCATATATTATTGAATGTAATTAAATACTTTTCTAGTATTTTTTTTAAATTCCGTTCTGAGGTGTGTTTGACTTATGGCGAGTGTGTGCTTCTGCTTGACCCTCTGATTTATGAAAAAAGAAAAAAAGAAAAAACTGCCATATTGGGCAAGTGTGTACGGGCATTTCACTTGCATTTTTGTGCTATTAAATAGAAAAGGAATGGATTTATGAATCGCCTTAACTATATTTGTATTATAAATTATTTTTTGTGCTTTTTAAAGAAACTAGTAAATGAAATTTCGCTTAACAGAAAGCTAGCAAAGAAACCTTTTGCAAGACTTACTATTGTTGATTTTTTTTTTATAAGTTACTAGATGATAAATGTGACCTAGCTTCATTATTTTTTATGAGTTTTTCCTTGTTAATGTTACACTGATTAAGAAGAACTTGAATTGAGTAGTAACAGAGAGTTTGTCTGCCACATATTTCAATTGTCTTTAAAAGAAATCTGAGCTACCGCAGATAAACTGAGCAACAGGAAGGTTGGTGGCTATTCTACTATATATTGTGACAGCAGGAATTCGAAAACAGTAAAATAAACTGACTAAAAGAATTTACTTTAAAATGAGCATTATCATGAAATACAATTACAGAACTTTTATTCCTGCCTCAAAATGTTATTAGCACTTATTATTTGCTGTTATTCTTATTTTTATTATAATTATTATTAGTATTTTTATTTTTATTATGGTTGTTGTTGCTATCTATCCATTGTCCTTCTTGCTAATTATTATTTTCATAATACTATCAGTAGTGACACAATTATTAGCATTTTAATTTTGAATTCTTACCAGTGTGTTACTGTAGTCACTTAATAAAAGAGCATTTTTTTAGTGGTTGTTCTTCTCACCATTTCATGACTTTTCTGTTTGGTATTTATAGCGCTAATGTCTTGTAGATATTCTTTATCAGTTACTCAGCTATGTCTAAGTATCTTGTAATAATTATCTAAATGGTGTAAACAAATAATTACAATTACTACTCTATTTTCAGGCAGCCCTGACCTGCAATTACGAAAATGTTTTCCCTTTTACCCTTTGGAGAGATTGCAAGCGCTTGCCAGATACAGGGGATGCGCAGTATCCCCTTTGTGTGCTTACATATGGCCATTGTTTGTACCCAGAGGTGATATCTAGCCTTTCCTGTATTTATAATAGAGATATTAAGCCCTGTTTTCCGGCCCTAGAATCTACTCCAGGCTATTCTAATTGCAGAATTTGAGCTTGAGAGGGAGATCCAACTCCGGGGCATAGGTGTCGTGAGAGGAAAAATGGTAGTATGAACGTTTCGAGATTCGCAGAAACGCGGGCAGACGAGGCACATGACAGATATATCTGTTCTCTTCAGTTTCTTCTGCAGGTCACCAGAAGCAGGATTACCGGGCCAGCTGTGGTTACAACCCGGACCTATCTTACAGAGTAGAAGTGAGGGGATGACGGAAAAAGGCTTGGGGTCGGCCCAGTAACTAGCAATATCCCAAAAAGAGGGAGTCCATATGGGGATAAAGGGAATGTGGGAATGCAAAAGAAGTGAAAAGTCTAGATGAAATAAAAAAAGGATATGGGAAATTCCTAATAAGATAAAAATAAAGAGAGAGAGAGAGAGAGAGAGAGAGAGGAGAGAGAGAGAGAGAGAGAGAGAGAGAGAGAGAGAGAGAGAGAGAGAGAGAGAGAGAGAGAGAGAGAGAGAGAGAGAGAGAGAGAGAGATTTCCGCTAGAATAAAACATAACAGGGGAAACTGAAAATTCCCCACTTTTCTTTTATACAAATATTTTTGATGAAATAAAAAGGGATATGGAAAATTCCTAATAAGATAAAAAATACCAAGCCTGAGTTTTTTTTTCTAGATAAAAGATTTAAGTTAAGAAAGCCTCAATGCTTCCCCTAGAAGTAGTATATAGATAAAAGAAAGATAGTTACCCTAGTTTTATGAGCATTATCAGATAATTGTCATTTACAGTGTTGTATTTTGATTTAGTACTATAATACTCTTTCTTTCATTGAAGAGTATTTTTAGATGTTTGTCACTTACAAACTGCATTTTTATGTAAATTGGGTACTATAACCATTTTTTATTATTTTCTTTTTGCTATTAAAGTGTATTATTGCATAGTTGTCTTTCAGATGAAAATGTTTATTTTCTCTTTTCTGTAATAACTTTAGACAGTTTTTATATTTTTAATTGAAAGTCTATTTAAGAATGATATTTTTTCTTTTGTTGTCTTTCTTGGAAATCACGTGTTATATATATATATATATATATATATATATATATATATATATATATATATATATATATATATATATATATATATATATATATATATATATATATATATATATATATATATATATATATATATATATATATATATATATATATATATATATATATATATATATATATATATATATATAATATAGATATAGATATAGATATAGATATATATATATATATATATATATATATATATATATATATATATATATATATATATATATATATATATATATATATATATATATATATATATATATAT
>JAXCGZ010003961.1:60000-72500 GCA_037179515.1 Halocaridina rubra
CCTCGCTTAGCAAATTTCGATCATTAACTACTTTTACACTAAAAAAAGTACTTCCTTACATCCTGCAAAATTGTTTTTTTTTTTGCAAAGCTTTCAAACATATAACCTCTAGAACTAGTGCCAGCCTTATCAAAATGCCGATTCCTATCCACCCTGTCATAACCATGAAGGAATTTAAATGCAGTCACCATATCGCCCTCATTCTTCTAGCTTTGAGGGATGGTACCTAATTCCCTCAGCATCTCATCATAACTGAGATTGTGTATTTTTGGCACCAGTTTTGCGGCATATATTTTATCTTTTTCCAACTTATATATGTGATTTATCAAGTGCGGATTCCAAAATGGGGCTGCCTATTCAAGCTTTGGCCTCACGTAAGTTACATAAAAATTTCAGAACAATTCCTTGTCCATGTGTATGAAGGCTACCCTAACATTTGCTAAGAGGGCATATGCTGCCCTTTCTATGCCATTCATAGGCATTTCCAGGGACAAATCTGCCAATATGTTTACTCCCAGATCATTCTCATTCTCCGTCTCTTGAAGTTCTGCTAATGCTATTGAACATCAAAGCTTGAGCCTTTTAACACTTGTACCCAATCTCTTTACCTTACATTCTGTAGCACTGACTTTCATTAGCCACTTATTTGACCACTCATGCAGACTACTTAGGTCATTCTGAAGTTCTCTACTATTGTTCTTGTCTCTTACTTTCTTCACAATCTTTGCATCATATGCAAACATATTGAAAAATGAATTTACAGATTCTGGTAGGTCATTTACGTATACAAGGAACAAAAGTGGCCAGAAAACAGAACCCTGTGGAACCCCACTACTAGCCCTTCTCCATTCACACACTTTGTGCCTTACTCTAACACTCTATTTCCTTCCTTCTAAGTAAATTTTCATCCAGTCGTTCAATATGATGCATATCGCCACTGATATCCTCAGGACCTATAGCTTTATGGGCTTCTCACTCCATAAACGCTTTGCATACCTCTGTGGCTGAAAAAATTATGTGCTCTTATACCGGCCCTTGATCTCCTATCCCTGCAATCTGAGGGGGTGGGGTATATTCTGCTGTAGATACTGACTGATTCACATTATTCAGTTCTTTGCAGATCTCTTCATTCGTCTCAGCGATGCTGTCAACCACTCTCTTTAACTTTAAACCCTGTTCTTTAATCTTCAGTTTTTCTCTGATAAAAATGTGCAGGACTTTTGGATATACTTTAGCCTGCTGGTGATATTCCTTTCATGATCTCTCTCTGCTTCTCTTTAATTTACATAATCATTTCCTGTTCTTTTCTAAATCTGCCAGGCATTTATGGTTTTTCTTCCCTATAGTTTTTCGAGCATTCGTCTCTCCACTCCGTAGCTCTCTTGCACTCTGAATTCTTGAAGGTCTTTTAGGTTTTTGCCTTCATCAGTATCTCTTTACATGTAACCTCTCTCTCAAAGGTTACTTTCATTATCCTTGCCGTTCTGGACCACATACTACTCCAAGCTTCTTTATCAGGTCTAAAACACTAGCTTTAATATGTTCAAGTTACCCATGTCATGTTGACTCCTGAGATTAACTTATTCCTGATATAGTCACTGACTTTTCTTTATCATGTGCCTGTTTAATATAGTGACTTAGCCCATTCAATCACAACATCTTTCTTTTTTTCCATTACTATTTCTTTGTACATATGCATACATATGCACATGCCTCACTCCCCCTTGTAAGGGGGGTGGCCGAACCAAGAAACGCGCATTCACCATGATCCACACACACCTCAATCACTCCTTTCAGCCCTTTGCGGATAAAGGCTTGCCACGTCTCCTCCCTTCCACCCTGCTTGGGTCATCCACAAGGTAGGCAGGCAAGGATATTCTACAATGAGGAACGACAGCCGCAGCTGGTTTACCACTACCACTTCATCACATCGCAACTCCCCTCACACCCATCCATCACAGTTCACTGAGCTAGCAGGTATGAAAAATTCTTTGGGCCTCGTCAACCGTATTTACATTTTTCAGTGCCACCTCCCTCACAACCTCTTTTACATCCACATTTTGCTTTGTTGCTTCTGCAATTGATCTCGTAATGGCCTCATGCTCTGTATTCAGCTATTGAAACTTTTAAACTGTTCGATGTTATCCTTTATCTGGGCATTACAAGCTGCAATATTGTCTCTCTCAGAAGAGAGCAATGAACTACCATATATTTCATTCAGGCTGTCACTCAATTGTTTATTATCTTCTTGATTAGAAATTCTTATTTTTGGTATTTATGTATGTATGTATGTATGTATGTATGGATGGATAGAAGCAACACAATAAGATCACAATTCAAAAACCAGAAGTCTCTACATAGGCAGCAACGTTATCTTTCTCATAAGGCTTTTTCTTCATAGTCAAAGGTGACTATTAACCTAGCAACATTATTTTTTTCATATTTTCTTCTTATTTAGTGATCAAATCCCAATGAAAAGCCATAGGTTTTTAGAAATATTTCAATTGTGAGTCCCTAGTGGAAAACTAAATAAAAATTGTGGGAAAAGTATGTGGTTCAACAGTCAATTCTGGGTGGCAGACACAGCGGAGATGGTGTTTACCTTATCATGCTTTACCTAGGATTGAACTAGAGGATAATAGTTACTCCAGTCGATCATAGCACCTGTCTTGTAGACACACTTCATGAGCACTCCTCTATAAGTGTCGTAGCCTTTTCTTTATAACTTGAATTCAAAACTATTATAAACACACTGTAAATTGTCATGTAGCACATTTTCCTATCAAGGCTTTACCTCGTTTTATATTGTCTTTTAAGATATCCCGGCTATTTTTTTCTTTTCTGTTCGTGCCATTTCTCAAATTTTCCGTCTTATTTTCTTTCTCTTCCCAAGTTACATATATCGGGAAAGTATTCAAGAATGCTCGTCTATTTCACCTTCTGTTCCTCTCTTGTCAAAAACCGATCCAGTCAATGTCATCCTGAAGAGACAATAATATGCAGATTTCTTCTCATATCGACTTACTTTATTGGAATGTATGTGCAAGATGTCTCGTAAATTTAGGGACACAGGGAAGAATGAGAGAGAGAGAGAGAGAGAGAGAGAGAGAGAGAGAGAGAGAGAGAGAGAGAGAGAGAGAGAGAGAGAGAGAGAGAGAGAGAGAGAGAGAGAGAGAGAGAGAGAGAGAGAGAGAGAGAGAGAGAGAGAGAGAGAGAGAGAGAGAGAGAGAGAGAGAGAGAGGAGAGAGGGAGAGGAGAGAGAGAGAGAGAGAGAGAGAGAGAGGAGAGAGAGAGAGAGGGAATAATGCAAGCGAGTAAAGGGCTCAAGAATAGAGAAGGCGCAGATATTGTTAGCCAACAGGAAAGTACAACTGCTTTTTCTGTGAATAAATGAAGAGGCTCCTTCAGGAATTTAACAACAACCACAAAATCATTAACAATAATATCAATAATAACAATGATGATAACTGGTTTATATTACGAACTCCTATTCTGTTATGGGCAGGGGTAGCGAGTTCTTACAGAGGACTTTCGCTTTGGCAGTGCAATCGTTACTCTGAGTGAATGCCCTTTCTAACCTCAGACCGAAGCGGGCATCGAACCGACAACTTGGCCAATCAAAGTCGCGTGAATTACCACTCGGCCACAGTGGCCACATTAATAATAATAATAATAATAATAATAATAATAATAATAATAATAATAATAATAATAATAATAATAATAATAATAATAATAATTATAATAATGATAATAATAATAATAACAATAATAATAATAATAATAATAATAATAATAATAATAATAATAAAAATAATAACAATAATATTGATGAAATTTTTTTTTCATCTACCTTGGCTGTCTCTTGCCAATTGGGGGGTAGTCGACATCCAAAAAGAAACAATAAGGGGATTACTTTGCTCTATGGGCAATGACGATAGAGCTAGCGACCGTTCAGGTGGCACTGCTGGAGTGCCACAGCCCATCCTCCCGGCTCTTCCACAACCTGTGTCGCTTCATAAATGCCAACTCCCCTACTGCCCCTACCACAGGGATACCTCTATAAGATGCAGCCCCGTGGTAACAGCAAATGCCCATCAGAGCTGCGTCACAATCGCTCGCCACTCATTCCTATTCCTAGCATGCTCACTTGCTTCCCTCACATTCATCCTCCTATCATTCAGGGCTCTCCTTACTCCATCCATCCACCCAAACCTAGGCCTCCCTCTAGCATTTCTCCCATCAACTCTCGCATTCATCACCTTTTTCAGCAGTTTTTCATCATCCATCCTTTCCACATGGCCAAACCAACATAGAACATTCATATCTACTCTGGCTGCAAATTCTCTCCTCACACCAATCATACTCCTCAGGCATTTCATCTCAAACACATTTAGTTTCCGTCTCTCACTTACTTTCATACCCCTACAACTCTGATCCATACATCACAGTTGGCACAACCACTTTCTCATACAAAACTTTCTTAACATTCATTTCCAACCCTCTATTCTTCATCGCTCCTTTCAACGAACCCAACACTTTATATACTTCATTCACTTTGTGACACATATCTACTTCCACTCGGCCATTTGCAGTTATAACCTAGCCTAAATACTTAAACTGATCAACTTACTCAAATGTCTCTCCATTCAACGTAACATTCAGTCCAGCACCATCCACATTTCTTGCACACATAACCTTACTCTTTCCCACATTCACTCGTAACTTCCTTCTCTCACACACCATTCCAAATTCTAACACTAACTAATACAGCTTTTCCTCTGAATCTGCCACCATCACAGTATCATCTGCAAACAGCAAGTTATTCAGCTCCCACTCGTTATCATCTTCATCTTCCATTCTCAAACCTCGACCACGCACTCGCTCATTCACCTCTCTTACGACTCCATCAGTGTACATATTGAACAGCCATGATGACATCACACATCCCTGTCTCAGTCCCACACTCATTGGAAACCACTCACTCACTTCATTCCATACCCTAACACAAGCTCTACTGCCCTCATACAAACTTTTCACTGCATGCAACAGTTTACCATCAATTCCATATAACCTCAAAACATTCCACATTGCCTCTCTATCAACACTATCATACGCTTTCCCCAGATCCAAAAATGCAAAATACACATTCTTTACTTTTGGTGACTCTTTCTCACATAACTGTCTAACTATGAAAATCTGATCTATACACCCTCTACCTCTCCTAAAACCACTCTGCACTTCCGCGATCACATTTTCTGTCTTATCCCTAATCCTATTATTCAGTATCCTACCATACACTTTTCCTACCACACTCAACAAACTTATACCCCTAAAATTACTGCATTCATACACATCTCCCTTACCTTTGTATAGGGGCACAATACAAGCAATCACCCATTCCACTGGCACCATTGACAACATAAGGCATATATTAAACACTCTCACTAACCATTCCAATGCAGTCACACCCCCTTCTTTCAACATCTCCGCTCTCACTCCACCCATTCCAGGTGCTTTACCTGCTTTCGCTTCATACAATGCCCCTTTCACCTCCTCTCTTGTAATCTCTCTCTCATTTTCATCTCCCATTACTTGCACTTGAACACCCCCCACTGCCACTATAGCTGCCTCTCTATCTTCCTCAACATACAGCAACCACTCAAAATATTCAGCCCATCTTTTCCTTGCATCGTTCCCTCTTAACATCTGTCCATTCACTTGTTCACTGTCTCTTCCATCCTTGATCCATCCTTCCTTACTCTCTTCACTTTTTTCCAAATCTTCTTTTTATTCTCCTCATATGACCTACTAAAATCCTGTCCCCACCTAACATTTGACAACCTCTTCTCCTCCTCTACCTTCTGCTTGGTTTCCACATGTTTGTCCCTATTTCTTTTATACTTCTCTCTACTGTTACACTGCAGCCATTTCACAAAAACCCTCTTTTTCTCATCCACCTTCATTTTTAAACCTTCATTCCACTACTCGCTGTCCCTCCTCATGCCACCTCCAACAAACCTCTTTCCACACACATCACTTGCATTTCCCACAAAACATTCTTTCATCAACCCCCATTCCTCCTCTAACCCCCCAACTTCTCTTTCTTTCTCCCTATCATATGCATGCATATCTTTCACTCTACCAATCATGCTCTTTACTACCAACACATAATCCATCAATGCTCTTTCTTTCACTCTTCCTTTTGCCACTCTCATCCATGTATACTTATTTATTAACTTCTTCTAGAAAAAAATATTTCCTATCTCCAACTCTTGCTCCACACACATATCTAATAGTCTCTTGCCACTCTCATTCCCTTCTTGTACCCCATACTTTCCTACACAGCTTCTACCTCTCCATCACCAACTCTGGAACTCAAGTCACCCAATACAACTATATAGTGCCTTCTACTCAGACCATCCACACACCTAGCTAACTCATTCCAGAATTCATCCCGCTCTTCCTCACTTCTCACACATCCTGTCCCATATGCACTAACAAAAGCCCAACATTCCCTACCTATCCTAGCCCTCACCCACATCAGCCTAGATTCTCTTCCACTACCTTATTTATCATCTATTCACTCAGCAATAATGCCACACCTTCTCTCGCTCTCCCCCTTTCAACCCCAGACACCCTACCTGTCACATCACTAAATGCCACTTCTCCTTTTCTTTCATCTTCGTCTCACAGAATGCCAATACATCCATCCTACTCCTACCTAACATATATCCAATCTCACATCGTTTTGTTCTCTATCGTACTTCAACCGCGCACATTTAAACACCCCAAAACTAGAGTTTTGGGGAGAAGTTTTTTCCCTCTAATCCCCTTCTTCTTTGACATCTCGCGGGAGGTTAATGTAAGATGGGGATTCCCAGTCCCCTCGCCCCGTCCACTTTTAGTCGCCTCTTACGACACGCAAGGAATACGTTGGGGCTATTCTTTGATGTTGTGCCCACCACTGCAGGGCAATTGATGATAATAATAATTATAATAATAATAATAATAATAATAATAATAATAATAATAATAATAATAATAATAATAGTAATAATAATAATAATAATTTTAATAATAATGATAATAATAATAATAATAATAATAATAATAATAATAATAATAATAATAATAATAATAATAATAATAATAATGATAATAATAAAAATAATAATAATAATAATAATAATAATAATAATAATAATAATAATAATAATAATAATAATAATAATAATAATAATAATGAAAGTAATAATGATAATAATCATGATAATAATAATAATATTAATAAAAGTACTAATAGTAATAGTAATAAAATAGTAATAATAATATTAATATCTGAAAATAATAATAATAATAATAATAATAATAATAATAATGATAATAATAATAATAATAATGATAATAATAATATTATTAATAATAATAATAATAATGATAATAATAATATTATTAATAATAATAATAATAATGATAATAATAATATTATTAATAATAATAATAATAATTTTTATTATTATTATTATTATTATTATTATTATTTTAGTTTTGTTATTTTTATTATTATTATTTTTATTTATTATTATTATTATTATTATTATTATTATTATTATTATTATTATTATTATTATTATTATTAATATAAAAAAAATTATCAAAAATAATAATAATAATATTTTAAAATAATAATAATAATAATAATAATAATAATAATAATAATAATAATAATAATAATAATAATAATAATAATAATAATAATAATAATAATAATAGTAATAATAATAATGATAATAATAAAAACATTAATAACAATCAATCACTCAAATAACAATAATAATAATAATAATAATAATAATAATAATAATAATAATAATAATAATAATAATAATAATAATAATAATAATAATATTAGAGCTAAGTAATTTTTTGTATCCTTAACATAAACAGCAAAAAGTTATGCATGATTCAAATACAGTTAAAATCACAATAATATAAAAATTTATAGCATTCGTAAAGTGAAATATAAGTAAGGGAAAAGAGCATTAAGACTATTAAAAGAAAAAGAAAAAAAAGAAAAACTTATTTTAAGATATATCGGGGGAGGGGAGGTACATGGCGCCAAATTCCTCGGGAAGGAGTGAAATTGTTCAAATTCATGCCATGCTATCCTATGCTTGCTACGTCGTGTTTGCCTCTCCACGGAATTATAATTTCTCTCCATCTTGAAATAAAAAACAGAGTCAGACCTTAAAAGAAGACTCTAATTAAGGAATGAGCTGCATGACGTGGGTAAGCTAGCATGGCTGTAGGGCCCTCACAGCATATGTGCTTTACCTATTTCCACTGTGGATGACTAAATCAACGTAGTGAGGAGAAGTGTGGCAACCCTATTATAATGCCCAAAAGGCAGAGGTATTAGATATGGGATGAACTCAGTGTTGCCAGATATTTTTTTCAAAAATCTGTAGATGCACATGAAAAAATCTGTAGAAATCTGTGCTTACCAAAATATAATCTGTAGAAAACTCTGTAGCGTTTGCAGTGCATGATTTATAAAACTTTTGTATTCAGACTCAATTTCCGTAGATTTAAGAAATCTAAAGACAACGAAAATCAAAGCATCATCACTATCTTTCAACTTTTGTATATATAGTATCGTATTTGTTGGTATTTGAATTATTGTAGTATTTCCTAACAGGATGGATGGCTGAAAATCATAAGCAGAAAGATATTCATGGTAATGAGTTTAAACAGTATAATCAAGAGAAAATTATATATAACAAAACATTCTTCAACCAAACGATTATATTCTTCAGACTTCAAGCAATGATCATACTCATAGTGAAAGCCAAAAATAAAATTTATATATATAAATGAAACAGTGGACTGATAATTATATTAATTTTTCTGTATATTTGCATTATTCTAATTGTAACTGAAATGGAATACAAAAGTGAAAAAAAAAATCTCCTTGAATACAAATATATTGCAAATGCATAGTCTACTTTTTCTGACCATATATACTTCCAGCCCCTACTCTCTTCAGCAATGGCTTTATTACAGTAAAATTAAAGCATGATTTTCCTTTGATTAATTGCTTAGTATGAAGCAAACCTGTCAAGGTTTCTGTAGACAATCTATTTCTGGTTTTAGTTTTCATTCTGTATATGGCAGAAAAAACTATCTCGACAGTAGCACTTGAGAGTGGTAAACATGGGAGTGATTGCATGAACTTCGAAAGATTTGTAAACATCAAGTTATTGTCCATTTGCCTAAGAGAGCCTACTTTGCTCCAAAAAGTTCAGATGACATATCTGGATTAACATCAAGAGGGCCAAAGAAACTAGCAAGCAACCTCCATTCTGTGTCTATGTTCTGAAAATCTAATTCTATTGAATGGCCAAATGAAGTCATCAAATCTAACAAAGATGGTATTCTTCGATCCAATTCTATTTTTGGACTTAAAGCCTTCAAAGATACCATTGCTGATGAATCAAAAGGAACCTTTTGTAAATCTGAGAGGCAGCTTCCATAACAAACTGTAAGCAATTTTGCCTAATGTGTCTGAATTCTTCTGCATCATACTGAGTTTCATTTCTTATCTCAATCCCTACTTTGATATCAAGATACATTTCTTTCAGAGGTTTGAAATTACTATAGTCTTTGATCTTTATGTGTCTCAGTGGAGTTTTACTAACATAACTTTCTCTGAGATAACATTCTAAATCGTTTTTTTAGAGCTGAAACAACTGAACTTTAAAAAATATGTATTTGTGGTGACTCAGACTGCATTTGTTTATTCAGGTTATTAAAAATAGGCAAGACAAAAATCAAGAAACAACAGATACAATTTAGTAATAGAGTTACATAGTCTCTGCAATATGATATCTGGACTGGTAAGTTTATCAACCAGGACAGCATTAGTAAAGTTTCAGTGCATTTTATTGTTCAACAAGTCTGGCCACAACCATGTGCAGAGAGAGACAGCTAGTTTGTGATGGATGTAACAATTTATGTGGTTTGACATTACTGAAACTTTGAAACTTCTCAAACTCTCCCATATGCTTAGGGCTGCAGTGGAAGTAACTATAAATGTCCCTAGCTAGGTCCTCTAAAGATCGAGGTAATTCAAAACAAGCATAAGATGCACATAGAGCAAAGGAATGACAAATACACTTCATCACAAATAAATGTGGTATGTCTTTCTTCAGTAGATGACAAGGAATGGTGTGCTCCTAACAACGAGTTTGCCCCATCTGCAGCAAAACCTAGCAAATTATGTTAATAAGGAATACCATGCTTACTAAAAAAGCTTACTACATGATTATATAATGTCTCAGCAGTTGCATCTTTGAGAGGATTTAGGCCAAGGAAAGCATTGCTAACAGTATCCTCTAATAATACCCGAGCTTCCAAACACAGTTTAACACAACCTTTTTCTGTTGACTCGTCTACAATTAAAGAAAATTTGTTTTTTCGTAAATGTTCAATAAGCTGAGAATGATCCTCCTCCCCAGTAACATTATTGATTATTGCTGTTGCTTTTGTACGGCCTAGTGTTATTTTCTCTGCAATTTTTACAAACAGCCTTTATCAATTTTGGTAAATGATCTGCAAAAGCCAATGGTAAGTCATGTTCGGCTATAGCTGCAGCCAATCTTAGTTCACCCTTCCAAACATCATCATTGAACTTTGAAAATCCTAAGTTTGTAACTTTACTCTGAAATAGCATGGCCTTTGCATTATCAATGTGCTTCTGTTTTTCACAGTGTTTTTCCAAGTCAGTTTCCCTGCTGCTAACTTCAGATGACAGGCACAAGAGGTACAATAAGCATATTCATCCCCCTTTGAGCTTGGATTGAGCCACTTTTTAAACAAAGGATCCTCCTCGTATGACGGGCAGTATTTCTGGGAATATCTTTTTTTTTCATTATACCACTTGGTTTTTCTGCCCTTGTCTTCTCCCTTTCTTTATCATCATCGCCCACTTGCACAACTAAAAAAACATAAGAGAAGAAAAACCAAATTCAACCTCTTTCATGTCAGTCAAAATACCGAAACTTTGGAGAGAGAGAGAGAGAGAGAGAGAGAGAGAGAGAGAGAGAGAGAGAGAGAGAGAGAGAGAGAGAGAGAGAGAGAGAGAGAGAGAGAGAGAGAGAGAGAGAGAGGCTATTACTTTATATTAAAAAGTTCCATAGAAAATGCATATTTTGGAAATGCTGAAAAGATTAGTCTTCCTTCATGTTAACTAAGCATATCTACAAGCTCTACATTTCCAAGTAGCACCGTCAAACAAACAAAAATAATGAATATTGAATTATCACAGTTTACTAGGAATAATAATGTTTGTTAAAAAAAAAAGTCAATCAAGGAACACAGAATGATCGCAATGGTTGTCTGTTGCATATATCTACACAGGAAAATCAGCGTGATTATGAATATTACGGATATGAAACCACCATACTCGCTGTCATTTAATCCGACACATTTCACTGGTTTATAAATAAAAAACAACCACTTTTCTGGCTTTGAGCAAAAACTGGCTTAGAGGCAAATAACGTCCGAATATTGCTATCATATTTTTTATGTTTTACCAACAATGAGCAACTGACAGTTCAGCAAAAATAAAATCAGACTAAAGAATAGTAGTAAAATCTCAGCATGTTCTGTTCCGGTTTTACGTCACGGAATCCCTTATCAACCAAGGGCTAGGACAGTTGCCTTCTTGCGAAGGACTTGTTTTGGCAAATGTAATCCTTACGCTGAGTGCATGCCTTTGCTAACCTCAGACCGTGACGGGGCGCAAACCCTCGACCTGACGCCTCAGAGTCGGAGACGCTACCGACTGAGCCTCGGCGACTATTAAAATCTCAGCATAATCCATGATAACGATTGCTGTAGCCTTGTCAGAACCATGTGAGACTAAAGATCAGCATTTCATTAGGAGAAAATTCTTGTTCACTTCAACTGCAAACTGCCAGCTTATCATTTAATTTAGTGTCTTAATATCAAGTCTTCCTTTTTGCATTTAGAGTTTTGTGAGACCTAATTGCTTTAAAAGCACTAATCTTACCGTCTTCCACTAAAATTCTTCTTTCAGTTTTTTTGCTAGACTCGGTCTGAGTGTCTTGCATGCTAGAACTTTTCATGGTTGAAGTAACAATGCCAGACGTACTAGGAATAGGATTATCTTCACACATGTATTCACACGTATTGTATTAAAATAAATGTGCAGACAGAACGAGACTCATCACAGACACAAAGATAGATCACAATGATTGTTATTCTCTGGACTTACGTCTTCACGCGACTGCCTTGCATACAAGAATAAACAGGATGCATACATGTTTAAAAATTTGTTTCGTTCGTTCATAACCGTTGTGTACTATTGATGTGACTGCAAAAGATATCTTTTTTCAATTTCATACCTTACTTCCATGTAACACAAGGAGGAAAACTGCTTGCTACTTATTGTAACTGTCGCCTTCCAAGGCAAT
>JAXCGZ010003961.1:77500-85000 GCA_037179515.1 Halocaridina rubra
ACAGAGGACGTCACCAGGAGGGACATTGAATCGTTCTCATTTGGCGGCCAAACATCCCAGGGGTAAGATCTCGCCTCAGTAGTCAAGTTTCTTTCAACATTATTTACGTGGCGTCTTCACAGGAACTCATCTGGCACAAACAGGGTGAGGGATAGTGTATGGAAAAGTTCGTTGGTCAAGCAAATTGGGAATTCGAGAAATTGGTTAAATTCGTTACTGGTCAAATCCCACGAAAATTTTCTCAGATTCCGTTCCCATACGAAACGAACTTTGTAGATTACCTAACTGGAATCGCATTTGCCAAGCTTAATTCCTTAACCTGTAAATTACCGCTGCCCTATGAACTTAGAAGATAAAATAGAAAGTAGTGCAAGAAAAATATTAGTGCATACCTGTTGATTAATGTACCTACTTACACAGGAGGTGCAACAGTCCAAAATTTTTGGCCATTCCTGAAGTTTAAGAATATCCTGCAAACAGACTAAATACAAGATGAACACAGAACAGACCAGAGATTTAATAACTCAGGTAGCAGAAGGAGAAGAAACCCCTTTGAAGGACATCGCTGGTGATCAGGATGGACCTGCAGCTGATTCCAAGAAAAAACGAGGCTGGCCAAAGGGAGCTCTTACCAGACAGATGACTGCTATCGACAAGTTAGCTGGTGATGCCAAGAACCTTCTTCAAGTAAAGGAGAAGATGGATGACTACTTTGAGTATGTTACTGTATTTGAAACAGCTCACCTTGAGCTTCTTGACTTATTGCAGGACGAAAATCAGCTTGAAGAGGTCAAAGTATATAAAATAGAGGTTATGACTAAGAATATGGATTTTCAAGACGCCTAATTTAACTGGATAGCTTCACAGGAAGAGGAAGCTTGTAACAAGAGCCAAGAGGATAATGAGTTTTTGGATGATGATATACCAGAAACTGCTGTGCAAGAGAAAAAATTGGCATTCAAAGAAATTTTAGATACTTGGCTGGAAGCAAAGACCAAGGGCTTAGAAGAAGAAATTAAAGAATTATCAAGAACACAACAGGTCGAAATGAAGAATCGACAGCTATTATTGCAGCAGGAAAAACAATTGTTTGACTTAAAAAGGGCAAAATTGGAGAGTGAACTGATGCTTAAGAGGGAAAAACAGAGATCGATGGAGGAACTCAATTAATTCTGATGAAACTTCAGAACACAAGATGCAAACTGAAGGGTTTGGTCCCATCACACATGTCACCTTACCTATGAATACACCGGGACGCCCAAAAGTGACCAGTGAAATCCTAAGATATAAAAGTACTACCTATAGAACACCTGAGAAAACCCTCAAGAGTATCAGTGGGCCCCTCTAATGTTAAGATAGAAGATTCAGAAAAGAAAGCTGCATCTATTTTAGTAGACGCCTTAAGCCAGGTGTTGAATCTGTCACGAACACAGCAACAGTCTATAGTAGAATCTCTGCAAGTACCCAGAGGAGAAATTCATCCATTTAGTGTGATGCTTTGGAGTATTGACCATTCATAAGGTCATTTAGGAATACCATAAGGTGTTTGTCAATCCCAGCAGCTCAAAAACTGGCATGCTTAGGAAAGTACTGTAAAGGAAAGGCAGCTCTTGCACTGAAGAGTACTTATTATAAAAGTCCCGAAGAAGGCTAAATAAGAGCTCTAGAAAGTTTAGAAGAAAGATTTGAAAACCCTTATAATATTACATGTGAATGGGTAAGAAAAGTTATCAATAGACCAGATGTGAAGGGATCAGCTGATCCCAGAGAGTATGCTGATGAGATCACTTGCTGTCTTGAGTCCCTTAAGGAAATTAACTCTATCAATCAGCTAGCAAGTGGAGACAATATGCTTAAGATAGTGGAAAAGTTACCTTATTTATCTGCAGACAAGATGGGTAAAACTTAATAATGAGATTAGCTCCAAGTATAGAAGAGGACCAGAAATTACAGAACTTGTGAAGTTCATTTGTGATGTTGCTGACGAGGATTCAGATGCAGTCTTTGGAAAATTAATTAGTAAGAATCAGAAGAAGGAAAAAGGTAAGAATTAGATGAACAGAGCTCAAAAGAGAGGGACTGAAAGTTTTGCTGTCAATGCTTATGTAACTGAGAATACATTTAGACCAGAGAGCAGGAAGTGGACAGGAGGTAAGTGTCCTTGTTGTGGACAAAAACATTATGTAATATCTTGTTCACAATTTAAGACTATGTAAGTAAAGGACCGTGGGAATCTTGTAAAATCTAAGGGTCCGTGTGTGAATTGTTTTTCTCAGGGACACATTGCTAAAGATTGTTCAAGAAACTTTATCTGTAATGTTGAAGGCTGTGGAAGGAAACACAGCAAGTATCTTCATCTCCCAAGTAAGAAAGCAGATGATGTTGCTAATATACAGGAAGCACCAACACATACTCCTACATCAGAATCACAGATGCCAGTAGCAGCAACACAGTTTACTGACTACACACCACTGAATACTGTTATGAATCCCAGAGTGAGTAACTTCGCCTGCCGACAAGGAGGTAGACTTGCTCTTCATATAGTGCCAGCAAGAGTTAGATGTTTGGATGCAAATATTGTTGTTGATACATATGCACTGTTGGACCCAGGAACAAATACTACTTATTGCACAGAAAAAGTAAATGAAAAGTTAGGAACCAGAGGTGTGACTCGTCAGTTGGAAGTCACTACTATTGCACAGACAAAAATGCCTATTAAGTCAACCGTTATTACTCTTCTTGTATCTGATCTTGATGACACACATGAACCTTTCCGTATACCAGAAGTAGCTGTTAGGCCAACATTGAATTTAGACTTGTCAGGCTTGTCAAGTACAGTGGTAACGCGCTGGCTTCGCATTCACGAGGTCGAAAGATCGGTTCCCGTCCAAGACCGAGAGTTTAAGCTGTTTACTGGCAGGAACTGTTGTGGCTGGACACCACAATGGGGGGTTGGGGCTTGCCCTGGCTGACGAATACCCATTGTATTGAAATGGAAATGAAGTTTGTTTGTTTATATAGAAAGGTGGTCACACTTTTAGAACCTAAGGTTACCTGAGTTGGAGGTAGATCAGGTTCACCTGCTAGTAGGGCAGGATTGTGCTGATCTCTTGATACCTGATGGGGACAACCAGGTGGGCCATTTGCCATTCACACACCATTAGGCTGGGTCATTAACGATACTATTGACCCTTTTAAGCCCACAGTGAGATCTTCTCATTTTGTACACATTACTTCAATGATGGAGAAGGACTTGTTTAAGTTATGGAAGCTGGAAGGAGTCGACTGTGAAACACCAGGAAAGTCTCTGAGTGACTTAAAAGTTTTAGAAGTCTGGGATAAGAACCAGTCTTTAATAAATGGTCACTATGCATTGAATATTCCTTTTAAGGCAGAAAGACCTTGCCGATTTGACAACTGTAGTATGGCTGAACGACGCTTACAGATGTTGGGAACACGATTAGATAAAGATAGGAATCTGAAAGAAAGATACACAAAGGAAATTCATAAACTTTTAAAAAAAGGTCATGCTGAATTGGTGCCACTGGAAGACATGAGCAGAGCTGATGGCAGTGTATGGTACTTTCCACATCACCCAGTACACAATTTTAAGAAACCTGATAAGACTAGAATTGTATTTGATTGTGCTGCAAAGTTTGGAAAGTCATCACTAAATGACCATGTATGGCAAGGACCTGACCTGGCAAATAAGTTAATAGGAGTTTTATTGAGATTTAGACAGGGAGCCATTGCTTTCATAGCTGACATCGAGGCAATGTTTTTGCAAGTAAGAGTTCCCCTAGAGGATCGAGATGTGCTGCGTTTCTTGTGGTTTCAGGGAGATGATACAGAAGGTAAGGTTAGGACATACAGCATGACGTCACACGTTTTTGGAGGGGTTTGGAATCCTAGCTGTGCAGACTATGCACTTTAGCAAGTAACCAAAGAATTTAAGTAAAGACATTAGCGACTGCAGTCCTTCTCACAAGTCACGTGATGCAGCTCTTGGCCAAGAGAGGCTTTTGTCTTACAAAGTTTGTTTCTAACTCACCAGAGATAATGACCAGTATACCTATAGACAGATGGGGAAAATCATTCTCCACCCTGGTGTCAGCATGGAAAAGCTGCCCACAGAGCGTGCACTTAATATGCTGTGGGACATCGAGTCTGACTGTCTTAGGTTTGACGTGCAGGTAAGAGATACACCAAGAACAAAAACAAAAGGAGTACTTAGCACACTCAGCACAGTGTATGATCCCTTAGGATATGCGAGTCCATTTGTGCTACAGGCAAGAAGGCTATTCCAGCAATTGTGCAGGCTGGAAAAAGGATGGGATGAGTCCTTGCCAAGGGACTTGGAGGAACAATGGGGCTGATGGCTGACTGATTTGCCTATTATTGGAGAGTTCAGAATTCTTCGATGTGTTGTACCAAAGGACAAAATTGTATGAACAGCCAGGTTACATCATTTTTGTGATGCTTCAGAGTGTGGTTCTGGGGCTGTTTCATATTTATTGATTGTTTTTGAGGATCAAACTATCTATGTTTATCTCATTATGGCAAAGTCTAGATTTGCACCTTTATAGGGTTCCACTATTCCATGTTTAGAGTTGGCTGGAGCACTAGAAGCAGTTAGATTAGACACACTTCTACAAGAAGAGTTGGAAATAATATTAGAAGAATCTATTTTTTGGACTGATAGCACTATTGTGTTATGGTATTTACAGAGTACAGCAAAGAGGTTTTAAACTTATGTTGCCAATAGAGTGGCAAAGATTTTGGATCATACCACACCTACACAGTGGAGATATGTATCCAATACTGAGAATCCTGGAGACGATGCATCCAGAGGGATGACAGCATGTGAACTTGTTAGTGATGAAAGTTGGATAAAGGGACCTAGTTTTCTATATCAAAATAGAAGTAATTGGCCCAGGCAGCCTTCATATAACTGTGAAGAATTAGAAAGGATGGCTGAAGTAAAGCCATCCCCAGTAGTGTATGCCTGAAGTAAAGCCATCCCCAGTAGTGTATGCCATTAATACACAAGATGATCATACAAGTAGATTCCTGAGTCATTACTCCTCATGGCATAGACTGAAGAAAGCGGTTGCTTGGTTTCAAAGACTACGTCAACTACTTAGAAAGAAAATATATAAAAGGAAAGTCACTTGGAAGTTTAATCCTCCCAGAGCCTCTCACATGGGTGGCGTCTGGGAGAGGCAAATTAGAACCATAAGATCTGTGTTGGCAGGGTTTACGAAACAACAAGTCATGAATGACGAAACCTTTGTAACTTTGCTGACCATTGTTGAGGGTATCATAAATGGTAGGCCTATCACCAAGTTATCTGATGATCCTAGAGATGAAAGCCTTTTGACACCCAATCACCTGCTGATGCTGAGAGGAGGTCCTGTGTTACCCCTTGGGAAGTTTGATCAAATGGATGCATATCAGCGCTGATGGAAACAGGCGCAATATTTAGCAGACGTTTTCTGGCATAGGTGGTTACGGGAGTACCTACCCACCTTACAAGAGCGCAAAAAATGGCAGAAAACACATCCTAATCTTAAGATAGGAGACTTAGTGCTTCTGAAGCAAGACAATGCTCCTAGAAATCAATAGCCACTAGCACAAATGACTGGGGCACAAAAGAGTGATGATGGGTTAGTACGTTGTGTAAACGTGAGAACAGCAACAGGTACATATGAGAGGCCCATTACTAAAATTTGTGTGCTAGAAAGTGCTGCCATGGATGAAAATTAGAAATAGAGGTGTATTATATAATTATATATTAATATATATATTTTTAAATTAATTTGTTTAATTATTTTGTAACCTATACAGTACCTTGATATGTATGGTTTTATGATTTGATGCTGAACTTTGCAACCCAGTTGTTACATAGTGTATAATGAACTATCCCAGTAAGTGCATTGGGGCCGGGATGTAACACCTGGTAATATTTAAGAAATTTAAATTTGGCGCTCCTCCATATTGTGCAGGTTGCCATCTAGTAAACGAAAAAGAAAGAAGAAAAAGCGGCTAGAATTGTAAACAAGCACCTCATGTATTGTTTTCTTGTGTTACATTTGAATTGGTTTTTATATGCTTTGTACCCATTAGAGCCAGAAAATGTAAGTAATATATATTGTCATTATACAGTGGTAAAAATGTATTGTTAAATTTATTAGATAATAATAGTTTTAAGGTAAAATTCATGTGTAAAAACGAGAGTTTTTGATGACGCCGTTACTGGTAGGCCATGTTTGAACATGTACATGAAGCAGACTTGCTGAAAATAAGATTATTGAATATTATGGAGTGACAGCCTTGTTATTTTGACTTAAGAATTGTGAAGCCTGTTATATTGTACAAATATTTGTCACAGTCTCCCACCATGTCTCAGGCTATAAAGAGCCTTGGCTACTTTAAGCCTTGATAATTCTATTTTTTCGTGCCATTATTTCCTAGTCACTAGCCTAGGTTTTGAGTGATATTTTTAATGACTTTTTATTTCTATAACTTTAGGCTTAGCTAGTCTAGGTTAGTCTTGATAGATATATCTTTGATGATTAATTTATTTTGTTTACTTACAATGAAAATACCATTTCTGATTTCTATTTCTTATAAACATATTTTGGGGCATATTTCATAAATATTTTTTTTCTGATTACAGTATGTTTATTAAAATACTGTTTAATTTATATTTTCCATAAATTTAATACCTCAGATGATTAATTAATATACCTAATTATAATTTATGTTTTTTTAAAACTATTGCATAACTCTTGTACTACTTTATTGTTTTATTTTTGTTTAATCATATATTTATGTCTCATAAATTGTATGTATAGCATTATATATATATATGCTGTATACAAAGATTAATAGAATTATATAAGTCTTGCTTTTTATTTGATATTGAATATGCCATTTATTATAAATATTGTGTTGCTATGATAATTACTTCTTTTGCATTTGAGATGTTAGTTTGTAATTTCTATGTTTACTTATATACTTGTTTTTCTTTGTTTTTAATCTACATTTTGGACCATTCGTTTGTTCGTTCGTTAATAAACCATTGAAACGAGTCCCAAAAATCTGTTTTTTTTACTGCTCTATGAACCTAGAAGATTACAGAGAAAGTAAAGCAAGAAAAATATTAGTGCATACCTCTTGATTAATATACCTACTTACACAGGAGGTGTAACATATATATATATATATATATATATATATATATATATATATATATATATATATATATATATATATATATATATATATATATATATATATATATATATATATATAAATAAATCAATTTTTACCCCGACCGGGACTCGAGCCTAGGACTTATAATTACTAAGTCAAGGCGCCACCAACTACACACCACAGAAGGTTTAAAAGGAATCCAACCTTATAGCTTATATCTGCTATACTTAGGAATGAACGCATTCTATCTGAATGCCACTGTTAATATTACAGATTCCCCAA
>JAXCGZ010003961.1:90000-112500 GCA_037179515.1 Halocaridina rubra
CATTTATATTATAGATGAGCATCAGAGAGGAATTTTTAGCTATGAAGACAATATGTTTCAGATATCAAGTTTGATGACTTGCCCTAAGAGATTCCACTCCCCTGGATGCACAAGTGTCTTCGTTGGATACTATCTTCAACATGAAGTCCTCATTGCCGTAGTAGAAAGAGAAGTAAACGAGCTTTCGAAGGGCATCCTTCATCGTCTGGTTATTAAACAAATTTTTTCCGAAATAAATCACGTTAAAAAAGACGAGAACCAAGAAGTTCCACTTCCAGAAAGGTTCAAATATCCTTTTCCAGGCGATTGTCCTCTTTAAAGATTGCTTTATTCTTCCTTGGCCTTGGTGCTCCTCCAAGGTTTGGAAAAAATATCTTGTAAGAGAAGGTAACTCTGAAACATTTATATTATAGTTGAGAATCAGAGAGGAATTTTGAACTTTGAAGACAGCTTGTTTGAGATATCAACTTTGAAGACTTGTATGGAGAATTTCCACTCCAAAGGAGGTACAAGTGTCTTCGCTGGATACTATCTTCTACATGAAGTCCTCATTGCCTAAATAGTAAGAGAAGTAAACGAGCTTTCGAAGGGCATCCTTCATTGTCTGGTTATTAAACAAATCCTTTCGCAAATAAATCACGTGAAAAAAGAAGAGAATCAAAAAGTTGCACTTCCAGAAAGGTTCAAATATCCTTTTCCAGGCGACTGTTCTCGTCAAAGATTGTTTTATTCTTGCTTGGCCTTGGTGCTCTTCAAAGGTTTGGAAAAAATATCTTGTAAGAGAAGGTATCTCTGAAACATTTATATTATAGATGAGCATCAGAGAGGAATTTTGAGCTATGAAGACAACTTGTTTCAGATATCAACTTTGCAGACTTGCACTGAGAGATTTCACTCCCCTGGAGGCACAAGTGTCTTCGATGAATACTATCTTCAACATGAGGTCCTCATTTCAGTAGTAGTAAGAGAAGTAAACGAGCTTTCGAAGGGCATTCTTCATCGTCTGATTATTAAGCAAATCCTTTCTGAAAATAAATCACGTTAAAAAAGACGAGAACCAAGAAGTTCCACTTCCAGAAAGGTTCAGATATCCTTCTCCAGGCGACTGTCCTCGTCAAAGATTGTTTTATTCTTGCTTGGCCTTGGTACTCCTCCAAGGTTTGGAATTAATATCTTGTAAGAGAAGGTAACTCTGAAACATTTATGTTATAGTTGAGCATCAGAGAGGAAATTTGAGCTATGAAGACAGCTTGTTTCAGATATCAACTTTGAAGACTTGCATTGAGAGATTCCACTCGCATGGAGATACAAGTGTCTTCGCTGGATACTATCTTCAAAATGAAGTCCTCATTGCCGTAGCAGTAAGAGAAGTAAACGAGCTTTTGAAGGGCATCCTTCATCGTCTGGTTATTAAACAAATCTTTTTGAAAATAATTCACGTAAAAAAAGACGAGAATCAAGAATTTCCACTTCCAGAAAGGTTCAAATATCCTTTTCCAGGCAATTGTCCTCCTCAAAGATTGCTTTATTCTTGCTTGGCCTTGGTGCTCCTGCAAGGTTTGGAAAAAATATCTTGTAAGAGAAGGTAACTCTGAAAAATGTATATTATAATTGAGCATCAAAGAAGAATTTTGAGCTATGAAGTCAGCTTGCTTCAGATATCAACTTTGAAGACTTTCATTGAGAGATTCCACACCCATGGAAGTACAAATGTTTTCACTGGATACTATCTTCAACTTGAAGTACTCATTGCCGTAGTAATAAGAGAAGTAAACGAGCTTTCGAAGGGCATGCTTCATCGTCTGATTATTAAGCAAATCTTTTTGGAAATAAATCACTTGAAAAAAGACGAGAACCAAGATGTTCCAATTCCAGAAAGGTTCAAATATCCTTTTCCAGGCGATTGTCCTCGTCAAAGATTGTTTTACTCTTGCTTGGCCTTGGTGGTACTCCAAAAGTTTGGGAAAAATATCTTGTAAGAGAAGGTAACTCTGAAACATTTATATTTAAGTTGAGCATCAGTGAGGAATTTTGAGCTATTAAGACATTTTGTTTCAGATATCAACTATGAAGACTTGCATTGAGAGATTTCAATCCCATGGAGGTACAAGTGTCTTCGCTGGATACTATCTTCAACAAGAAGTCCTCATTGCCTTAATAGTAAGATAAGTAAACGAGCTTTCGAAGGGCATCCTTCATCGTCTGGTTATTAAACAAATCCTTATGGAAATAAATCATATGAAAAAAAACGAGAACCAAGAAGTTCCACTTCTAGAAAGGTTCAAATATAATTTTACAGGTGACTGTAGTCATCAAAGTTTGGCTTATTCTTACTTGGCTTTGGTGCTCCTCCAAGGTTTGAAAAAATATATTATAATAGAAAGTAACTCTGAAACATTTATATTATAGTTGAGCATCAGAGAGGAATTTTGAGCTATGATGACAGCTTGTTTCAGATGTAAACTTTGAAGACTTGCATTGAGAGCTTCCACTCCCATGGAGGTACAAGTGTCTTCGCTGGATACTATCTTCAACATGAAGTCCATATTGCCGTAGTTGTAAGAGAAGTAAACGAGCTCTCGTAGGACATCCTCCATCGTCTGGTTATTAAACAAAGCCTTTCGGAAATAAATCACGTGAAAAAAAACGAGAACCAAGTAGTTCCACTTCCAGAAAGGTTCAAATATCCTTTTCCAGGCGACTGTCCCCATCAAAGATTTTTTTTTCTTGCTTGGCCTTGGTGCTCCTCCAAGGTTTGGAAAAAAACATCTTGTAGGAGAAGGTAAATCTGAAACATTATATTAAAGTTGAGCATAAGAGAGGAATTTTGAGCTTTGCAGACAGCTTGTTTCAGATATCATTTTTGAAGACTTGCATTGAGAGATTCCACTCCATAAAGGTACAAGTGTCTTCGTTGGATACTATCTTAAACATGAAGTCCACATTGCCGTAGTAGTAAGAGAAGTAAACGATCTTTCGAAGGGCATTATTCATTGTCTGGTTATTAAACAAAGCTTTTCGGAAATAAATTACGTGAAAAAAGACGAGAACCAAGAAGTTCCACTTCCAGAAAGGTTCAAATATCCTTTTCCAGGAGACGGTCCTTGCCAAAGATTGCTTTATTTTTGCTTGGCCTTGGTGCAACTCCAATGTATGGAAAAAAAAATCTTGTAAGAGAAGGTAACACTGAAATATTTATATCGTATTTGAGCATCAGAGAGGAATTTTGATCTATGAAGACTGCTTGTTTCAGATATCAACTTTGAAGACTTGCATTGAGAGATTCCACTCCCATAGAGGTACAAGTGTTTTTGCTGGATACTATCTTCAACATGAAGTCCTCATTGCCGTAGTAGTAAGAGAAGTAAATGAAGGGCATCCTTCATCGTTTGGTTATTAAACAAATCCCTATGGAAATAAATCACGTGAAAATAAAACGAGAACCAAGAATTTCCAATTCTAGGAAGGTTCAAATATCCTTTTACAGGCAACTGTAGTCATCAAAGTTTATTTATTCTTTCTTGGCCTTGGTGCTCGTCCAAGGTTTGGAAAAAATATATTATAAGAGAAGATAACTCTGAAACATTTATATTGTTGTTGAGCATCAGAGAGGAGTTTTGAGCTATGAAGAAAGCCTGTTTTAAATATCAACTTTGAAGACTCGCATTGAGAGATTCCACTCCCATGGAGGTACAAGTGTCTTTGCTGGATACTATCTTCAACATGAAGTCCTCATTGCCGTAGTAGTAAGAGAAGTAAACGAGCTTTTGAAGGGCATCCTTCATCGTCTGGTTATTAAACAAATCCTTTTGGAAATAAATCACGTGAAAAAAAAAACGAGAAGAAAGAAGTTCCAATTCCAGAAAGGTTCAAATATCCTTTTACAGGCGATTGTCGTCGTCAAAGTTTGTTTCATTCTAACTTGGATTTGGTGTTCATCCAAGGCTTAGAAAAAATATATTATAAGAGAATGTAACTCTGAAACATATATATTGTAGTTGAGCATCAGGATTTTGAGCTATGAAGATTACTTGTTTCAGATATCAACTTTGAAGACTTGCATTGAGATTTTCCACTCCCATGGAGGTACAAGTGTCTTCGCTGGATACAATCTTCAACATGAAGTCCTCAATTCCGTAGTAGTAAGAGAAGTAAACGAGATTTCGAAGGGCATCCTTCATCACTTAGTTATTAATCAAATCTTTTCGGAAATAAATCACGTGAAAAAACACGAGAACCAAGAAGTTCCACTTCCAAATAAATTCAAATATCCTTTTACTGGCGACTGTCGTCGTCTAAAATTGTTTTATTCATGCTTGGCCTTGGTGCTCCTCAAAGGTTTGGAAAAAATATCTTCTAAGAGAAGGTAACTCTGAAACATTTATATTATAGTTGAGCATCAGAGAGGAATTTTGAGCTATGAAGAGAAATTGTTTCAGATATCAACTTTGAAGACTTGCATTGAGAGATTCCACTCCCATGGAGGTACAAGTGTCTTCGCGTTATCCTATCTTCAACATGAAGTCCTCATTGCCGTAGTTTTAAGAGAAGTAAACGAGCTCTCGTACGGCATCCTTCATCGTCTGGTTATTAAACAAATGTTTTCGGATATAAATTACGTGAAAAAAGACGAGAACCAAGAAGTTCCTCCTCTAGAAATGTTCAAATATCCTTTTCCAGGAGACTTTCCTTGTCAAAGATTGTTTTATTTTTGCTTAGCCTTGGTGCAACTCCAGTGTATGGAAAAAAAATCTTGTAAGAGAAGGTAACTATGAAATATTTATATCATATTTGAGCATCAGAGAGGAATGTTGATCTATGAAAACTGCTTGTTTCAGATATCAACTTTGAAGACTTGCATTGAGAGATTCCACTCTCATAGAGGTACAAGTATCTTCGCTGGATACTATCTTCAACATGAAGTTCTCAATGCCGTAGTAGTAAGAGAAGTAAACGAGTTTTCGAAGAGCATCCTTCATCGTCTGGTTATTAAAGTAATCCTTTCGGAAATAAATTACGTAAAAAAGACGATAACGGAAAAGTTCCACTTCCAGAAAGGTTCAAATATCCTTTTCCAGGCGGCTGTCCTCGCCAAAGACTCTTTTATTCTTGCTTGGCCTTGGTGCTCCTCCAAGGTTTGGAAAAAATATCTTGTAAGAAAAGGTAACTCTGAAACATTTATATTTTAGTTGAGTATCAAAGAGGAATTTTGAGCTATGAAGTCAGATTGTTTCAGATATCAGCTTTGAAGACTTGCATTTAGAGATACCTTTCCCATGGAGGTACAAGTGTCTTCTCTGGATACTATCTTCAACATGAGGTCCTCATTGCCATAATAGTAAGAGAAGTAAACGAGCTTTCGAAGAGCATCCTTCATCGTCTGGTTATTAAACAAATCTTTTCGGAAATAAATCAAGTGAAAAAACACTAGAGGCTAGAAGTTTCACGTCCAGAAAGGTTCAAATATGTTTTTCCAGGCGACTGTGCTCGTCAAAGATTGCTTTATTCTTGCGTGGCCTTGCTGCTCCTGCAAGGTTTGGAAAAAATATCTTGTAAGAGAAGGTAACTCTGAAACATTTATATTATAGTTGAGCATCAGAGAGGAATTTTGAGCTATGAAGACAGCTTTTTTTCAGATATCAACTTTGAAGACCTGCATTGAGAGATTCCACTCCCATGGAGGTACAAGTGTCTTCGCGGGATACTATCTTCAACATGAAGTCCTCATTGCCGTAGTTTTAAGAGAAGTAAACGAGCTCTCGTATGGCATCCTTCATCGTCTGGTTATTAAACAAATCCTTTCGGAAATAATCCACACGAAAAAGGACGAGAACCAAAAAGTTCCACTTCCAGAAAGGTTCAAATATCCTTGTCTAGGCGACTGTCCTCATCAAAGATTTTTGTTTCTTGCTTGGCCTTGGTGCTCCTCCAAGGTTTGGAAAAAACATCTTGTAAGAGAAAGTAACTCTGAAACATTTAAATTATAGTTGAGCATCAGAGAGGAATTTTGAGCTATGAAGACAGCTTGTTTCAGATATCATTTTTGAAGACTTGCACTGAGAGATTCCACTCCCATAGAGGTACAAGTGTCTTCGCTGGATACTATCTTCAACATGAAGTCCACATTGCCGTAGTAGTAAGAGACGTAAACGATCTTTCGAAGGGCATCCTTCATCGTCTGGTTATTAAACAAAGCTTTTCGGATATAAATTACGTGAAAAATGACGAAAACCAAGAAGTTCCTCTTCCAGAAAGGTTCAAATATCCTTTTCCAGGAGACTTTCCCTGTCAAAGATTGCTTTATTTTTGCTTAGCCTTGGTGCAACTCCAATGTATGGAAAAAAAATCTTGTAAGAGAAGGTAACTATGAAATATTTATATCATATTTGAGCATCAGAGAGGAATTTTGATCTATGAAAACTGCTTGTTTCAGATATCAACTTTGAAGAGTTGCATTGAGAGATTCCACACTCATAGAGGTACAAGTGTCTTCGCTGGGTACTATCGTCAACATCAAGTTCTCATTGCCATAGTAGTAAAATAGCTAAACGAGATTCGAAGGACATCATTCATCGTCTGGTTATTAAACAAATCTTTTCGGAAATTAATCACGTGAAAAAAGATGAGAACCAAGAAGTTCCATTTCCAGAAACGTTCAAATATCCTTTTCCAGGCGACTGTCCTCGTCAAAGATTGCTTTATTCTTGCTTGGCCTTGGTGCAACTCCAAGGTTTTGAAAAAAAAAATTGTAAGAGAAGGTAACTCTGAAACATTTATATTATAGTTGAGCATCAGAGAGGAATTTTGAGCTATGAAGACAGCTTGTTTCATATATCAACTTTGAAGACTTGCATTGAGAGATTCCACTCCCATGGAGGTACAAGTGTCTTTGCTGGATACTATCTTCAACATGAAGTCCTCATTGCCGTAGTAGTAAGAGAAGTAAATGAACTTTCGAAGAGCATCCTTCATCGTCTGGTTATTAAGCAAATCTTTTCAGAAATAAATCACGCGAGAAAACAAGAGAATCAAGAAGTTCCACTTCCAGAAATGTTCAAATATCCTATTCCAGGTGACTGTCCTCGTCAAAGATTGTTTTATTCTTGTTTGGCCTTAGTGCTCCTCCAAGGTTTGGAAAAAATATCTTGTAAGACAAGGTAACTCTGAAACATTTATATTATATTTGAGCATTAGAGAGAAATTTTTAACTGTGAAGACAACTTGTTTCAGATATCAACTTTGAAGACTTGCATTGAGACACTCAACTCCCTTGGAGGTACAAGTATCTTCGCTGGATACTATCTTCAACATGAAGTTCTCAATGCCGTAGTAATAAGAGAAGTAAACGAGTTTTCGAAGAGCATCCTTCATTGTCTGGTTATTAAACTAATCCTTTCGGAAATAAATTACATAAAAAAAGACGAGAACGAAAAAGCTCCACTTCCAGAAAGGTTCAAATATCCTATTCCAGGCGGCTGTCCTCGTCAAAGACTCTTTTATTCTTCCTTGGCCTTGGTGCTCCTCCAAGGTTTGAAAAAAATATCTTGTAAGAGAAGGTAACTCTGAAACATTTATATTTTAGTTGAGTATCAAAGAGGAATTTTGAGCTATGAAGTCAGATTGTTTCAGATATCAGCTTTGAAGACTTGCATTTAGAGATACCTTTCCCATGGAGGTACAAGTGTCTTCTCTGGATACTGTCTTCAACATGAGGTCCTCATTGCCAGAATAGTAAGAGAAGTAAACGAGCTTTCGAAGAGCATCCTTCATCGTCTGGTTATTAAACAAATCTTTTCGGAAATAAATCAAGTGAAAAAAGACGAGAAGCAAGAAGTTTCACTTCCAGAAAGGTTCAAATATCCTTTTCCAGGCGACTGTGCTCGTCAAAGATTGCTTTATTCTTGCTTGGCCTTGCTGCTCCTGCAAGGTTTGAAAAAAATATCTTGTAAGAGAAGGTTTAAAGGTTTATTTTAAAGGTTTAAAGGTTTAAAGGTTAAAGGTTTAAAGGTTTAAAGGTTTAAAGGTTTATTTTAAGCTCTAACGACCCCTTTCGGAGTATGAGAGTACATACAGTGAAATTAGATTACAAAAAAATTTAAAGAATATGTAAAGCTGGCGGTAACAAGAACAAAATAGTTTCATTTTATTCACTGCATAATTGCAGTTAAGAGACAGGTTAATACTTGTATGCTAAAGACAAATATTTGTATTTAAAAAAAAAATACATTTACATTCTTTGTATACATGAATAATATATAATTTGGCATATACTGTAACTTAATTATACATTTATATTATAGTTGAGCATCAGAGAGGAGGTACAAGTGTCTTCGCTGGATACTATCTTCAACATTCAAAGGGCATCCTTCATAGTCTGGTTATTAAACAAACCCTTTCGGGAATAAATAAAGTGAAAAAACACGAAAACCAAGAATTTCCACTTCCAGAAAGGTTCAAATATAATATAAATTTTTCAGAGTTACCTTCTCTTACAAGATATTTTTTTCAAACATTGGAGGAGCACTAAGGTCAAGCAAGAATAAAACAATCTTTGACGAGGACAGTCGCCTGTAAAAGGATATTTGAACCTTTCTGGAAGTGGAACTTCTTGGTTCTCGTTTTTTTTCACGTGATTTATTTCCGAAAGGAATTGTTTAATAACCAGACGATGAAGGATGCCCTTTCGAAAGCTCGTTTACTTCTCTTACTACTACGGAAATGAGGACTTTATGTTGAAGATAGTATCCAGCGAAGACACTTGTACCTCCATGGGAGTGGAATCTCTCAATGCAAGTCTTCAAAGTTGATATCTGAAACAAGCTGTCTTCATAGCTCAAAATTCCTCTCTGATTCTCAACTATTATATATATATATATATATATATATATATATATATATATATATATATATATATATATATATATATATATATATATATATATATATATATATATATATATATATATATATATATATATATATATATATATATATATATATATATATATATATATATATATATATATATATATGTATATATATATATATATATGTATATATATATATATATATATATATATATATATATATATATATATATATATATATATATATATATATATATATATATATATATATATATATATATATATATATATATATATATATATATATATATATATATATATATATACATATATATATATAAATATATATATATATATATATATATATATATATATATATATATATATATATATATATATATATATATATATATATATATATATATATATATATATATATATATATATATATGTATATATGTATATATATATATATATATATATATGTATATATATATATATATATATATATATATATATATATATATATATATATATATATATATATATATATATATATATATATATATATATATATTGCAAAAAAGAAAGATGCGAACTCTTTAAGAAATAAGACAAATATTTGATGAAAACTATATCAGAATTTATTACCTAAACCCCAAACATGTTTTAAAAAGGGTAATTGAGTCATCCTTCTTCCATTTAAATGTAAATTACTTTCTCTGATGGTAATATATAAGCGAATAATATAATACAAATATTTCAAAGGGGAAAAGGACATGGGAATGCCTATTGTTGAGTTTCCTTATAACCTAGTCGATCCTAATTCCTTGCATGCTGCATATAACCCTATGCATGGGAAGCTGTTTTGGTAGGAAAATCCCAGTCAGAAAGTAAAAACTTGGACCATGATCATATGCAACTGTAGAATGAACGACATGAAAGGGGAGTACAATGATGGAATTTTTGTAAGAAGAATGATGGATGTGTTAGCATTGAGTAAACGAAATGGAAAGTTAAAAGTGAGTTGGTCTCCTGGTTAGTGAGTTTGTGCACTGACTTGATTACCCCCCTATACAAGTGGCATTGTGGTATTTGTATAAATATGGATAGCTACATGCTAATTAATTTCCTTTCATTTTTCCTTTGAATTGTAATTATCACAAAACTCACTAAATATGTAACGCATTCCTTGCCTTTGCCTCATCATTCATTTTTTTAAAGAGAAATTACTCAGATTTCTTTATATAAATGATTGCAAACAATACTATATTACCTTTCTTGAATCTCTTCACCATTTTTTGGCTAACAATCTCAGGTAAACTCTAGTTAAGAAAAGAGATATATCAAGAGTAATTGCTTTGTAGTACTGGCAGAGCTTTTCCTATAAACCAAGTCTCAAGCTGTGCACATATGTCAACTATATATTGATGGGAAGAGAAGGAAAGAGAAAACTAGATAAATATCAAGTGAGTTTTGGCTGTTTTTAGATATCATGAATATACTTCAGATCTAGAATATAGAACGGAAAAATATATCCAATATATTTAACAGTAATTAAACTCTTTGGAACTCAAAATAATAATGAAGCAAGAAAGTCTTCGAGAGAACCAAATATATCAAAAGATGAAGACACTTATATCGGTTTTGCAGGCAGTCCGAAATAGAATATGTCTTAGCTTATGCCATTTTCTATTTTTTTTTATCTTATCACCTTTAAATCCATAAAAATAGTTGCTGCAAGATTTCTGGTTCTTTTTTTAACTAGCCGGGAGATGTAAAAATGTAAATAAAGATTGATAACATTTTACGAAGTCTTTTGCTTTAAGCCATAGATTTTTTAAGAATTACTAGAGCATTTTGGTGTGCGTTTTTGTGATCATGTGTGATTACCTAATTGTGATTACCTAATTGTGTTTACGGGAAAGAGCCCAAAGCTCGTATCTTCCCGTCTCCTGATCGGTTCCATTTTAGACTTAGTGATACTGTGTGTGTGATTACCTAATTGTGTTTACGGGAAAGAGCCCAAAGCTCGTATCTTCCCGTCTCCTGATCGGTTCCATTTTAGACTTAGTGATACTTATCGTACCTGTCCTTAAAACTATGGATTGAGATAGCATTAACTACCTCCTCGCTTAGCGAATTCCAATTATCAACTACTCTTACACTGAAAAAGTATTTCCTTACATCCTGCAAAGAAGTTTTCTTACGAAGCTTCTAGAGCCAGCCATATCGAAATATCGATCCCTATCCACTCTATCATAACCATGAAGGAATTTAAAGACTGTCACCATATCCCCCCTTACTCTTCTAGCTTCGAGTGATGGCAAATCTAATTCCCTCAGCCTCTCATCATAACCGAGATTGCGTATTTCTGGCACCAGTTTCGTGGCATGTCTTTGAACTTTTTCAAGCTTAGCTATGTGCTTTTTCAAGTGCGGATTCCAAAAGGGGGCTGCATATTCGAGTTTTGGCCTCACATAGGTTACATAAATATTTCTGAACATTTCCTTGTCCATGTGCCTGAAGGCTACCCTTACATTTGATAAGAATGCATATGCTGCCCTTACTACGCCATTTATATGTATTTCTGGAGAAAAATCTGCCAGTATGTTTACTCCTAGATCTCTCACATTTTCTGTCTCTTGAAGTTGTACTCCAGCCACCGAGTAGTCAAGCTTGGGCCTTCTTGCACTTGTACCCATTCTCATTACCTTACATTTTGAGGTATTGAATTTCATTAGCCACTTTTCTGACCACTCATGCAGATTATTTAGATCCTCCTGAAGTTCTCTACCATTGTTCTCGTTTTTTACTTTCTTCACAATCTTTGCATCATCTGCAAACATATTCATGAATGAATTTACACACTCTGGTAGGTCATTTACATATACAAGGAACAAAAGTGGCCCTAAAACTGAACCCTGTGGAACTCCACTACTAACTCTTCTCCATTCAGACACTGAGTGTCTTACTCTAATCCTCTGTTCCCTTCCTTCTAAGTAAGTTTTTATCCATTCCAAAACATTTCCACCTATTCTAGCCATTGAGTGCAGCTTCCTAATAAGTCTCCCATGTGGAAGAGTGTCAAACGCTTTCTGGAAGTCTAGGAATATGCAATCTGCCCAGCCCTCTCTTTCCTGTAAGATTCGGCTTACCTCATCATAAAATTCTAATAAGTTTGTTACTGTTGATCTACCTTCTCTGAAGCCATGTTGCCTCACTGACAAAAAGTTGAAGGATTCCAAGTGAAGAGAGATATGTTTCCTTAGTAGTTTCTCCATAACTTTGCAAACTATGCTGGTCAAGGAAACTGGTCTATAGTTCAGAGCAGTATCCCTCCTTCCCTTTTTGAAGATAGGTATCACATTTGCTTGTTTCCAGCATCTTGGAATCTCCCCCGACTCCAGTGACTCCTTAAATATGATACTTAGTGCCACTGATATTGTGTTTGCGCATTTTTTAAGCACATGAGGGGATATGTCATCAGGACCTGTAGCTTTATGAACATCTAAATCCATCAGCGCTTTGCATACCTCTGTGGCTGTAAGGTTGATGTTCTCTAGTACCGGCCCTTGAGCTTCTATCACTGCAATCTGAGGGGGTGGGGTATTTTCTACTGTAAATACTGACTGAAACTCCTTGTTCAATTCTTTGCAGATCTCTTCGTCCGTCTCAGTGATGCTTCCATCCGCTCTCTTTAGCCTTAAAACCTGTTCTTTTACCTTCAGTTTTCCTCTGATAAAGCTGTGGAAAAGCTTGGGATTTTCTTTAGCCTTCCTGGTGATGTCCCTCTCATAATCTCTCTCTGCCTCTCTCCTTTTACTTAGGTAGTCATTTCTTGCTCTTTTGTAGGTTTGCCAGGCATTTATGTTTTTTCTCCTCCTATACCTTTTCCAGCATTTGTCTCTCCACTCCTTAGCTCTTTTACACCCATTATCGAACCATTTCTCTCTGGCATGAATTATACCTACTTTGGTGACAGGTATGCAGCAATCTACTATCTTCCCATATTTCTCACAAAAGATGTCATACATTTCTTGTACAGATTTGTTGTAAAATAAGGTTCTCCAGTCAATAACTGCAAAAAGCTCATTCATTTTGATGTAATCTCCTTTCGGATAGTTCCTCCTCATGTCCTCAGTGCCTCTACTCTCAGGAAGAATATCTTCAATGATATACTCCATCAACAACACACAGTGGTCACTCTTTCCAATTGGTGGTTCATACTCAATATTTTCAATATCCAACACATTATCTGTGAACACTAGATCAAGTAGTGATGGCTCATCCCCACCCCTGGCTCTTGTTGGTTCCATTACATGTTGGTGTAGGAAATTCCCTTGTACGCAATCTAGGAATCTTGCCCCGAATGAGTCCTCACCACTGTGTGGGTCAAGATTTATCCAATCTATCTCTTTATGATTAAAGTCTCCCATAATCAAAATCCTACATTTTTTCTCCCGTGCAATGTTAACAACTGAGTTTATGACTTCAATAGTACCTATATGACTTTCCTCATAAATTTCAAGCCTATTTTGGTTCCTTGGTGGGTTGTATACAACAGTTATTATAATGCTCTCTGACCCAGTATTTATGCGAGCAACAAGAAATTCCATGAACTCACTTTCTATAGCCAAGTTTATTTCTTCAACTTGAATCCTCTCACTTATGAGCAGGGCTATCCCTCCACCAGTCCTCTCAGATCTTTCAACCCTTAGTATTCTGAAGCCCTTAGGAAAAACTGACACTGTTTATGTCCTCACTCAACTTAGTCTCTGTAATTGCTACTATATCTGCCTTACTGTTGTGAATCCTATCTTTTAATTCTACTGCCTTACCAGCTAATCCATCAGTATTTGTGTATAACAATCTTAATGAGGCCCCATCCCCTGATCTTCTGTCATTATCTTCTTTATCTCCCCTTTGTCTGGAAGTATTCTGTAACGAAAATTTTTCTTCTCTTCTTCATTTCTTTCATCATTTAACCTTCTTGCCTCTTGCAACAAGTTTTTGATCTTTCCCATCTCTTCCTGTATTCTGTATCGTCTAATGAACACTTCTTTGCATTCTTGAAGGTCTTTTAGACTTTTTTTTCTCAACAATATTTCCCTACATGTTTCCCCTCTCTCAAAGGTTACTTTTGTTGGTCTCGGCTTTCCTTCCCTCGAATATTTACCTAGTTGGTGTATGTTTACAATATCCTCAGGACCACATACTACTCCAAGCTTTCTTATCAGGTCTACAAACCCTAGCTTTATTTTCTTCAAGTCTCCCCTGCCATGTTGGCTCCTGGGATTCACTTATGCCTGAGATTACCACTGTCTTCTCCTTATCAAGTGCCTGTCTGATGAGTGGGTTTGCCCTTTCCATCACAACGTCTTTCATTTTTTCGATTACTGTCTCTTTATAGTCAACTGTTTGTATGTTTTCCAGTGCCACCACTTTTACAGCCTCTTTTACTGCCACATTCTCCTTTAGTGCATCAGCAAAGGACGTTTTCATGGCATCATTTTCCATATTCAGCTCCTGGAACTCTTTTCTGAACTGTTCAATGTTTTCCTTAATCTGGACATTCCAAGCAGCAATCTCGTCTCTCTCAGAAGAGAGCAGTGTGTGTGTGTGTGTGTGTGTGTGTGTGTGTGTGTGTGTGTGTGTGTGTGTGTGTGTGTGTGTGTGTGTGTGTGTGTGTGTGTGTGTGCGTGTGTGTGTGTGTGTGTGTGATTACCTAATTGTGATTACCTAATTGTGTTTATGGGAAAGAGCCCAAAGCTCGTATCTTCCCGTCTCCTGATCGGTTCCATTTTATACTTAGTGATACTTATCATACCTCTCCTTAAAACTATGGATTGAGATAGCATTAACTACCTCCTCACTTAGCAAATTCCAATTATCAACTACTCTTACATTGAAAAAGTATTTCCTTACATCCTGCAAAGAAGTTTTCTTACGAAGCTTCAAACTATGACCTCTAGTTCTAGAGCCAGCCATATCAAAATATCGATCCCTATCCACTCTATCATAAAGATGATGGAATTTAAAGACTATCACCATATCCCACCTCAATCTTCTAGCTTCGAGTGATGGTAAGTCTAATTCTCTTAGCCTCTCATCATAACTGAGATTACGTATTTCTGGCACCAGTTTCGTGGCATGTCTTTGAACTTTTTCAAGCTTAGCTATGTGCTTTTTCAAGTGTGGATTCCAAAAGGGGGCTGCATATTCGAGTTTTGCCCTCATATAGGTTACATAAATATTTCTGAACATTTCCTTGTCCATGTGTCTGAAGGCTGCCCTTACATTTGATAAGAATGCATATGCTGCCCATACTATGCCATTTATATGTATTTCTGGAGATAAATCTGACAGTATGTTTACTCCTAGATCTCTCTCATTTTCTGTCTCTTGAAGTTGTACTCCAGCCACCGAGTAGTCAAGCTTGGGCCTTCTTGCACTTGTACCCATTCTCATTACCTTACATTTTGAAGTATTGAATTTCATCAGCCACTTTTCTAACCACTCATGCAGATTATTTAGATCCTCCTGAAGTTCTCTACCATTGTTCTCGTTTTTTACTTTCTTCACAATCTTTGCATCATCTGCAAACATATTCATGAATGAGTTTACAGACTCTGGTAGGTCATTTACATATACAAGGAACAAAAGTGGCCCTAAAACTGAACTCTGTGGAACTCCACTACTAACTCTTCTCCATCCAGACACTGAGTGTCTTACTCTAACCCTCTGTTCCCTTCCTCCTAAGTAAGTTTTTATCCATTCCAAAACATTTCCACCTATTCTAGCCATTGCTTGCAGCTTCCTAATAGGTCTCCCATGTGGAACAGTGTCAAACGCTTTCTGGAAGTCTAGGAATATGCAATCTGCCCAGCCCTCTCTTTCCTGTAAGATTCGGCTTACCTCATCATAAAATTCTAATAAGTTTGTTACTGTTGATCTACCTTCTCTGAAGCCATGTTGCCTCACTGACAAAAAGTTGAAGGATTCCAAGTGAAGAGAGATATGTTTCCTTAGTAGTTTCTCCATAACTTTGCAAACTATGCTGGTCAAGGAAACTGGTCTATAGTTCAGAGCCGTATCCCTCCTTCCCTTTTGGAAGATAGGTATCACATTTGCTTGTTTCCAGCATCTTGGAATCTCCCCCGACTCCAGTGACTTTTTAAATATGATACTTAGTGCCACTGATATTGTGTTTGCGCATTTTTTAAGCACATGAGGGGATATGTCATCAGGACCTGTAGCCTTATGAACATCTAAATCCATCAGCGCTTTGCATACCTCTGTGGCTGTAAGGTTGATGTTCTCTAATACCGGCCCTTGAGCTTCTATCTCTGCAATCTGAGGGGGTGGGGTATTTTCTACTGTAAATACTGACTGAAACTGCTTGTTCAATTCTTTGCAGATCTCTTCATCCGTCTCAGTGATGCTTCCATCCGCTCTCTTTAGCCTTAAAACCTTTTCT
Source organism: Halocaridina rubra (assembly GCA_037179515.1). NCBI lineage: Eukaryota > Metazoa > Arthropoda > Malacostraca > Decapoda > Atyidae > Halocaridina > Halocaridina rubra. The sequence continues at coordinate 106,348 of JAXCGZ010003961.1, forward strand.
TTTACCCAGTTTTCATCTGATAAAGCTGTGGAAAAGCTTGGGATTTTCTTTAGCCTTCCTGTTGATGTTCCTCTCACAGTCTCTCTCTGCCTCTCTCCTTTTACTTAGGTAGTCATTTCTTGCTCTTTTGTAGGTTTGCCAGGCATTTATGTTTTTTCTCCTCCAATACCTTTTCCAGCATTTGTCTCTCCACTCCTTAGCTCTTTTACACCCATTATCGAACAATTTCTCTCTAGCATGAATTACACCTACTTTGGTGACAGGTATGCAGCAATCTACTATCTCCCCATATTTCTCACAAAAGATATCATACATTTTTTGTACAGATTTGTTGTAAAATAAGGTTCTCCAGTCAATAACTGCAAAATGCTCATTCATTTTCATGTAATCTCCTTTCGGATGGTTCCTCCTCATGTCCTCAGTGCCTCTACTCTCAGGCAGAATATCTTCAATGATATACTCCATCAACAACGCACAGTAGTCACTCTTTCCAATTGGTGGTTAATACTAAATTTTTTTCAAAATCCAACACATCTGTGAATACTAGATCAAGTAGTGATGGCTCATCCCCACCCCTGGCCCTCGTTGGTTCCATTACATGTTGGTGTAGTGTGTGTGTGTGTGTATGTGTGTGTGTGATTACCTAATTTGTGATTACCTAATTGTGTTTACGGGAAAGAGCCCAAAGCTCGTATCTTCCCGTCTCCTGATCGGTTCCATTTTTAGACTTAGTGATACTTATCATACCTGTCCTTAAAACTATGGATTGAGGTAGCATTAACTACCTCCTCGCTTAGCGAATTCCAATTATCAACTACTCTTACACTGAAAAAGTATTTCCTTACATCCTGCAAACAAGTTTTCTTCCGAAGCTTCAAACTATGACCTCTAGTTCTAGAGCCAGCCATATCGAAATATCGATCCCTATCCACTCTATCATAACCATGTATGTGTGTGTGTGTGTGTGTGTGTGTGTGTGTGTGTGTGTGTGTGTGTGTGTGTGTGTGTGTTTGTGTGTGTGTGTGTGTGTGTGTACAAAACGTGTTGGCCAAGAAGTTGTCCCCCAAAGTTCGCTGGCACACTTCAACTTTGTTAACTTTCATTATGAGAGCTAAAACGAGTCAACTCATACACTAATGAGACCCTCAGAAACTTTCATTGCAACTTGAATTAATATATATATATATATATATATATATATATATATATATATATATATATATATATATATATATATATATATATATATATATATATATATATATATATATATATATATATATATATATATATATATATATATATATATATATATATATATATATATATATATATATATATATATATATATATATATATATATATATATATATATATATATATATATATATATATATATATATATATATATATATATATATATATATATATATATATATATATATATATATATATATATATATATATATATATATATATATATATATATATATATATATATATATATATATATATATATATATATATATATATATATATATATATATATATATATATATATATATATATATATATATATATATATATATATATATATATATATATATATATATATATATATATATATATATATATATATATATATATATATATATATATATATATATATATATATATATATATATATATATATATATATATATATATATATATATATATATATATATATATATATATATATATATATATATATATATATATATATATATATATATATATATATATATATATATATATATATATATATATATATATATATATATATATATATATATATATATATATATATATATATATATATATATATATATATATATATATATATATATATATATATATATATATATATATATATATATATATATATATATATATATATATATATATATATATATATATATATATATATATATATATATATATATATATATATATATATATATATATATATATATATATATATATATATATATATATATATATATATATATATATATATATATATATATATATATATATATATATATATATATATATATATATATATATATATATATATATATATATATATATATATATATATATATATATATATATATATATATATATATATATATATATATATATATATATATATATATATATATATATATATATATATATATATATATATATATATATATATATATATATATATATATATATATATATATATATATATATATATATATATATATATATATATATATATATATATATATATATATATATATATATATATATATATATATATATATATATATATATATATATATATATATATATATATATATATATATATATATATATATATATATATATATATATATATATATATATATATATATATATATATATATATATATATATATATATATATATATATATATATATATATATATATATATATATATATATATATATATATATATATATATATATATATATATATATATATATATATATATATATATATATATATATATATATATATATATATATATATATATATATATATATATATATATATATATATATATATATATATATATATATATATATATATATATATATATATATATATATATATATATATATATATATATATATATATATATATATATATATATATATATATATATATATATATATATATATATATATATATATATATATATATATATATATATATATATATATATATATATATATATATATATATATATATATATATATATATATATATATATATATATATATATATATATATATATATATATATATATATATATATATATATATATATATATATATATATATATATATATATATATATATATATATATATATATATATATATATATATATATATATATATATATATATATATATATATATATATATATATATATATATATATATATATATATATATATATATATATATATATATATATATATATATATATATATATATATATATATATATATATATATATATATATATATATATATATATATATATATATATATATATATATATATATATATATATATATATATATATATATATATATATATATATATATATATATATATATATATATATATATATATATATATATATATATATATATATATATATATATATATATATATATATATATATATATATATATATATATATATATATATATATATATATATATATATATATATATATATATATATATATATATATATATATATATATATATATATATATATATATATATATATATATATATATATATATATATATATATATATATATATATATATATATATATATATATATATATATATATATATATATATATATATATATATATATATATATATATATATATATATATATATATATATATATATATATATATATATATATATATATATATATATATATATATATATATATATATATATATATATATATATATATATATATATATATATATATATATATATATATATATATATATATATATATATATATATATATATATATATATATATATATATATATATATATATATATATATATATATATATATATATATATATATATATATATATATATATATATATATATATATATATATATATATATATATATATATATATATATATATATATATATATATATATATATATATATATATATATATATATATATATATATATATATATATATATATATATATATATATATATATATATATATATATATATATATATATATATATATATATATATATATATATATATATATATATATATATATATATATATATATATATATATATATATATATATATATATATATATATATATATATATATATATATATATATATATATATATATATATATATATATATATATATATATATATATATATATATATATATATATATATATATATATATATATATATATATATATATATATATATATATATATATATATATATATATATATATATATATATATATATATATATATATATATATATATATATATATATATATATATATATATATATATATATATATATATATATATATATATATATATATATATATATATATATATATATATATATATATATATATATATATATATATATATATATATATATATATATATATATATATATATATATATATATATATATATATATATATATATATATATATATATATATATATATATATATATATATATATATATATATATATATATATATATATATATATATATATATATATATATATATATATATATATATATATATATATATATATATATATATATATATATATATATATATATATATATATATATATATATATATATATATATATATATATATATATATATATATATATATATATATATATATATATATATATATATATATATATATATATATATATATATATATATATATATATATATATATATATATATATATATATATATATATATATATATATATATATATATATATATATATATATATATATATATATATATATATATATATATATATATATATATATATATATATATATATATATATATATATATATATATATATATATATATATATATATATATATATATATATATATATATATATATATATATATATATATATATATATATATATATATATATATATATATATATATATATATATATATATATATATATATATATATATATATATATATATATATATATATATATATATATATATATATATATATATATATATATATATATATATATATATATATATATATATATATATATATATATATATATATATATATATATATATATATATATATATATATATATATATATATATATATATATATATATATATATATATATATATATATATATATATATATATATATATATATATATATATATATATATATATATATATATATATATATATATATATATATATATATATATATATATATATATATATATATATATATATATATATATATATATATATATATATATATATATATATATATATATATATATATATATATATATATATATATATATATATATATATATATATATATATATATATATATATATATATATATATATATATATATATATATATATATATATATATATATATATATATATATATATATATATATATATATATATATATATATATATATATATATATATATATATATATATATATATATATATATATATATATATATATATATATATATATATATATATATATATATATATATATATATATATATATATATATATATATATATATATATATATATATATATATATATATATATATATATATATATATATATATATATATATATATATATATATATATATATATATATATATATATATATATATATATATATATATATATATATATATATATATATATATATATATATATATATATATATATATATATATATATATATATATATATATATATATATATATATATATATATATATATATATATATATATATATATATATATATATATATATATATATATATATATATATATATATATATATATATATATATATATATATATATATATATATATATATATATATATATATATATATATATATATATATATATATATATATATATATATATATATATATATATATATATATATATATATATATATATATATATATATATATATATATATATATATATATATATATATATATATATATATATATATATATATATATATATATCTTATATGTTTCCGGGTGTTCCGGTTCCGGTTTTACGTCACGGACTCCCTTATCTACCAAGGGCTAGGACGGTTGCCTTCTTGCGAAGGATTTGTTTTGGCAAATGTAATCCTTACGCTGAGTGGATGCCTTTGCTAACCTCAGACCGTGACGGGGCGCGAACCCTCGACCTGACGCCTCAGAGTCGGAGACGCTACCGACTGA
>JAXCGZ010003962.1:0-10000 GCA_037179515.1 Halocaridina rubra
GGACAAATCCCCAGCACAGCCACAAACAGCACCAACAACGACACAACTACCAACACCACTACCACTAACACCACCAGCACAAAGAACACCACCACTCTCCATTGTACTAAGTTTGGTCAAGATTAGAGCTACTGGAAGCACGTCCTCACTGGATGAACCCAGGAACTAAACATTATCATGGCTAAAACTCGCAAAGTTTTACTTTATCAATCTAACATATCTCTTCAGACAGATAATGTATATACTGCAGCTAGCAAAGAAAATAAAGAATCATTCATAGATTCACGTCCTTTATCACGTAACATCTATCTTGGAATCTCTCGGAAATTGAATAATAATCTCAATGGCGGAGTAGGGGACAAAACAAAAATAAAACAAACTCGGCATTTCAACCATATCTGGGCAGGTGGAGAATTACCTTCTCATCCATATCCCTCACTAGATATTGCAACAGCGCATCACCTCCCATAAATACACTCTGATATGGCATGCAGAAGGACCTGGCGGAGCAGGGGAACGATCCTCGCAGACTCCCCAATCGTGCTTCCTAACGGTGCTTTCCGCGATTTCACCCCCTAGAGCAACCCCCCCATTATACCCCCAGTCATTCATACTCATTCTCTGCCTCACTCGCTGCATCACTTACAAAACAATCGTCCCCTTTCTGTAAAATTCCCTTTTATTTACAACATGTTGGTTTTCCTTTCCCGGTCTCTCTGAAGAAGAGTAAAGGTGAAATCTCGGCTGAGCCGTGCGGTCACAGACTTCCTCACCAGTCCTAGGTCCCATTCTAACGAACAAACAAACATTCTACTCCCTTGAAGCTACGTTTGGGTGACACTGAAAAACCTTCCCTATTCTAGGACAGCACAAACTACTCTAATTTACTCTTACTTTCACCTGCATAGCGTGAAATAAAAAAACTCATCTCTAACTAATATCACGAAATTTCTTATTCTTCAGAAAAAACATGCCACACACGTATCGTAAGATTAATTTCCTTCATCATAACAACATTAAAAACGATCTGTCATTTATGTCTTTCTTTCGCTAAAACATTACTCCCGCGGATAAAAACAAACAAAAAAAGAAAAAAAACTTAAAAACAGGCGCAATCTTAACACTCGATTTCTTACGCTTTAAGAAATTAATATAACAATGATTTTACACGTACTTTAAAATATCAAGGATCAGTACAATTACTACAGATTTATAATAACGAGGTTGGGAGATCGAATGGTCACTTCCGCATTCCTTTCTCGAAAACCACACGTGGTCTATGAAACTCTGAAAAGCAGATGCACGTATATTTCTCACTATAATTCTTACGCTTTAGAAATTAATAGACTGTAATAGTGATTTCACGTGCATTAAATTTTTCAATTAAAAATCGATACATTCGCGTTCTTAAAATTCAATTTAAGCATTAATACAAATAAATGGAACGCACTTCCAACGAAATTTCTTTATATTACTCAAATTATAACAAAAACGGAGTTTATTACTGCTTATAGCTATTAGTACAAATTATCCATGTTAGTAATGGGTACAGAAATTCTACTTTTATCAACTTATTAAGCGCCACACCCCTTATAAGCGGGTTGGCTGAGTCAAAGCATAACTACAAGACAAAATGGCGGCGTCCACCGACCTCAATTTCTTTTACTAATTGTCCCATTACTCACTGGATACAGATCACAAGTACTTAGCTATTTTAAGGAGGTGGTTCTGAAGAACTTCATGGCAGAAGGCAAGGAAGGAGCGGGTTTTCCTTCTTCTTTTCGAGTAAAATCGTCGAATCGCCGTCTTCTTGGTCGGATCCGGCAACTTATACCTCTTGTAATGGGCATTTTCACTCAATGCTCCGGTCACACTTCGGCTTACTAAGAAATATCTTAGAAATAGTTCCTTCAAAGTTTTATAATATTCTCTATTTGAGCACTCGTCACTTCTCATCCGCAGACCCAAGTATTTCAGGAAGTCGGTCGCGGGAATTATGGACGGACATTCATGGTCTTTTACATTTGCGCCGTCGAGGTATAAAAGTGAAGTTTTGACTCGAGGCGTCTTTACAACCAGGGCACAGGGTGGGGGCATGTCCTGCTGCGTTCCCTGTGTCACCACGGGGTTCGGAGCGGCTGGCTGTTCGTCGATGTTTGAGGCGTCGGTTTCACTGTCGGCGTCGGCCAAGTTCCTTCTCGACGGAGCGGCGTCGGCGCGTGCTTGTAGGCGCCGCACTTGCTCCTCCAGTTCGAGAATTCTCCGGTGTTTGGCCTCGTCACTCATTTCTTGAATTGGGAGATGTTGGATTTCTGCTTTTGCCATTCTTATTTTCTTTTCTTTGCACTGGTTTCTTCTGATATGAGAGTCTCTTTGTATGTATTCCAGGCGTGATGATCGTACCGCACTGCCACCACTGACGTGGAGGTTTTGGACTTCCACTTGAACTCACACTTTGTAAGATGACTGGGTGATCTCACCGCTTGTCACCACTGTCATATTGCTTTTGTTTATCCCATCTAATGACACCACTGACGTAGGGCTTTTCCTCCTACGTATATATATTTATAATTATGGTAGCGTGGTTTATTAGGTTATAAATATTAGTACCTGATGGGTACAAGGTAAGAATGGACAAGCAGTAGTTCCTTTACTTATATTTATTCTAGAGTACAACACATCCGACGCCTCAATGCCCCAATGCCCCCACCCTATGACTATCACAATCTATGATCTATTCGTGCCCCTGGCAAAGTTCTAACTAACTGTCTCTGCCCTGGGTGGCTCTTTAAATACCCCCAGGGGCAGGGCGTGGCTTAACATCCAATTCTCCAATGAAATCAGTCAGATCTAGTCCTAGCTAATCAGCGCCAGGTTCAAAGTGGAATCCCACCTACTTCCGGGGAGGAGTTATTGGGCACCTCTCCGGGGCGTGTACCTGCGTACGAAACATAAGTTTATGTTTGTTGTGGTTTAGGAAATGGCTAACTTCCTGTCCTTTCCTGCCCTTCTCGATGCCAGGTCCTAAGTCTCACGGTTCCGGTCATATATTTCCTTGGCACTTTCTACAAACATGGTAATAAAATATCCGTGCCCTCGACCAACCGTTTCCGCTCAAGATCTGTTACAAGTTTCAGATTCTGGCTTCAGCATGGCGGACTGGCTTCAGCATGACGGAAGTCATACGACACTGCTGCTTGGGGAGAGACAAGCTCCAATGGGTACGATCCCAAGCCTGGATTAGTGGACGGATATAGTGTTGAGAAGGGCAACAGCCCGTGAAACTTTAAGCTAAAACCGACACAGAGGGTTGGGGACAACTGACCCTTACAAAGTTTGAGCCTAGTGCAATAGCCCCTAACTCTAAATAGGTTAGGTTAGGATAGATCAGATTATATTATGTTAGATTAGGGGCAACTGTCTTAGGGGTTCTGTAGATCAGCGCTTGGCTCTAATCAAGAAGTTCCCAAATCCGTTTCCGAGATTGGTCGTAGTGGTATCTCTTGGCCAGGACCTCATTACTGGGACATGAAGGAGTGGGAGGTGGTGTTCTTTTTCAGTTTGCTCTGGTTCATTCTCTTAGCTAAGTGTGTATATGCCATTAGATGTGTGAGGGCATTAATGGATCAGTATCTTCAAAAGCCCCAGCTTTGATAAGTACTATCATATCTTACCTTTTCAGTTTTGAATAATAATAATAATGATGATAATAGTATTAATAATAATAATGATAATAATAATGTAGATACTACTACTACTATACTACTACTACTACTACTACTACTACTACTACTACTACTACTAATAATAATAATAATAATAATAATAATAAAAGTTAATAAGTATTTAGCTTACATAATACCTATTTCTGATGTGTACGTGGTTCTGTTGCAAAACAAAGCTCTGGAATATGGTTGAGGATAATTTCTCTCTCTCTCTCTCCTCTCTCTCTCTCTCTCTCTCTCTCTCTCTCTCTCTCTCTCTCTCTCTCTCTCTCTCTCTCTCTCTCTCTCTCTCTCTCTCTCTCTCTCTATCTATCTATCTATCTATCTATCTATCCATCGCTCACTCAATCACACATTCACTCTCTAACTCACTCACTCATTCACTCACATACACAAACATACGTAGACATACACAGGCACACAAACACCATTTCTCTCTCTCTCTCTCTCTCTCTCTCTCTCTCTCTCTCTCTCTCTCTCTCTCTCTCTCTCTCTCTCTCTCTCACTCTCTCTCTCATCACAATAATTTAGAATAAAGGAAGAAGAATTAGTAGCAACAAAGAATATAGATAAATACAAAAGGAGTAGAATAAATAGAATGAGAGGAAGAAAGTAAAATGAAAAATAATAAATATAATGAGGACCAAGAGAAGCAAAAGAGGGAATATGGAATGAAAGGAGAAATGGAAAACTCAAAGAATGAATAAGTAGAAGAATTGTAGCTTAAGGAACATTAGAAGAAGGAAATGTGAAATGAAAAATATAGAATGTAAGAAGAAGAAGAAGAAAAAAAGAAGAAGAAGAAGAAGAAGAAGAAGAAGAATTGTAGACTAAGAAATTATAGAAGAAAGGAAAGTGTAAAAGAAGAAATAAAGAATATAAGGAGAAAATGAAAAAGAAGAAAATACTAATGTTAAGATGATGACTCAAATGAAAGAATGAATTCGATTGTAAGAAGGAAAAGAATGAAGAAAAAAGAAGACCTATTCCCAGAAGAAAAATACGAAGAAAATGAAAAGAGAGAAGAAAGGATAATTTATTGAGAAGAAGAAGAAGAAGAAGAAGAAGAAGAAGAAGAAGAAGAAGAAGAAGAAGAAGATAATTTATTGAGGAGAAGAAGAAGATAATTTATTGAGAAGAAGAAGAAGAAGAAGAAGAAGATAATTTAGTGAGAAGAAGACGAAGAAGAAGTAGAAGATACTTTATTGAGAAGAAGAAGAAAAAGAAGAAGAAAATAATTTATTGAGAAGAAGAAAAAGAAGAAGAAGAAGATAATTTATTGAGAAGAAGAAGTAGAAGAAGAAGAAGAAGATAATTTATTGAGAAGAAGAAGAAGAAGATAAAGAAGAAGACTTGAATGACGTACTTCAACTCACGTATATTCATGAGACTTACAATTTTCCCATTGCCTAAGTCTATTGCATTATTTTCTTATTATTGTTTTTACTTCAAACTACGTCCAAACTCTGTCTCGAATTTGTCATGATTTTCTTATCAAGATGTTAATTTATGCATAAACCGGATGAATCGCTAGCATTTTTTAGTTTAAACTTTGTTCTAACTATATCTTGAACTAATCACCGTAACTGTTCAAAACTTCGAAACGTTAGTTTATGTAAAAACCAGTTTATTGTTATCTTTTTTAGGTCAGTATTAGGTCTAGCTATATCTTGAACTAATAACTTTTTATTTTTTATTTTTTGTAGTAAAAGATATCTGTAGGCTGAGTAGCTTAGCAAATATTTTGTTTTTATGTCAAATGTACTTGAAGTCAGATGTTCCGGTTTTACGTCACGGACTCCCTTTTCTACCAAGGGCTAGGACGGTTGCTTCTTGCGAAGGACTTGTTTTTGGCAGATGTAATCATTACCCTGAGTTCATCCCCTTGCTAACCTCAGACCGTGACGGGGCGCGAACCCTCGACCTGACGCCTCGAAGTCGCGGACGCTACCACTTGAGTCACGGTGACTACTGGTGTACTTGAAGTCAGATACTTTATATTTTTAGTTCAGACTTAATAAGAGCTATATCTTGAACTAATGTCGTTTCCCTTTGTGTGATATTACCTCATCTCTGCTTTGTCCTTAACCTTTTTCTTTTCCTTCGTCTTGGTGTTTTCTCATGCCCGGGCCTCTATTGATTAGGGCAGTTTTTGCCTGTCCCGGTGTCACACTCATAAAAAAAATCATTATAATCAGTAACACTGCCAGTACCACCATCTTCATCATTTCCATCTTCACCATCACCATTTTTTATCTTTGTCACCATCCCTGTTATCACCATCACTGTTATTAGCACTACCTCCACTATCTTAAAATATCATCTTCTTGGTCACAATCTGTGTCATCGACATCATTATCATTCACACTACCAGCACCATCAGAATTAGCTTCATGAGGATCAACACCATCATCATCATCGTCATCACTAACACCACCGTGATACCACCATCTTATTCATCACCATTATTATTATCCGCCATTGTGACCATTCTAAATTCAATTACTGTCATACCTTACAGTAATCTCTCTCTCTCTCTCTCTCTCTCTCTCTCTCTCTCTCTCTCTCTCTCCTCTCTCTCTCTCTCTCTCTCTCTCTCTCTCTCTCTCTCTCTCTCCGCACTTATTAATGGTTTCGGTTTTACGTCACGAACTCCCTTTTCAACTAAGGGCTAGGACGGTTGCCTTCTTGCGAAGGACTTGTTTTGGCAGATGTAATCGTTACCCTGAGTGTATGCCCTTACTAACTTATTTATTTAATTTTCTATTGGTAATAATAAATCATTTTGGCAGAGCTAAAATGATGTCAGTATTTAGAATTGTATTTTCAGTTATTTATTTATTTAATTTTTTATATGGCTTAGAGGCTAAATTTTTTATTTGTTTTCAATTTATTTTTTATTTTTATTGCTTTCACATTTATATATATATATATATATATATATATATATATATATATATATATATATATATATATATATATATATATATATATATATATATATCTTCTTCGTCTACATCTTTTCCCACTTTTATGTGGGGTCGATGTTTCTGGCCAGTGTTCTCCATATGTTCCTGTCCCATACCTCATCACCCAACAAACCTTTAGACCTCAGGTCGTCATTGATGCAATCCATCCACCTACGCTTTGGTCTCCCCCTTCCTCTACTACCCTGTATATCCGTTTCCATCACCCTCCTCCCAACATACTGTTCATCCCTCCTAACGACATGACCATACCATCTTAGTCTACTTTCTTGTATCTTATCTGATATTTCTCTAACTATTGAGGTACCTCTAATTACCTCGCTTCTGGTCTTATCGCTTCTTGTCACCCCACACCTCCATCTCAACATCCTCATCTCTGCCACATCCAGTTTTTTCTCTTGTGTCTTTTTTATTGCCCATGTCCCTGCTCCTTACATCATCGCAGGTCTCACAACTGTCTTATGCACTTTACCCCTCAACTTAATCCCTATTCTCCTGTCGCACAGCACCCCAGACACTTTCTTCCAGTTCTTCCATCCCGCTTGTATTCTGTGGGTTATTTCTGACTCTAGGTCGCCGTCATCTGCCACTGTTGATCCCAAATACTTGAACTTTTCAACTCTTTTCAACACCTCCCCCTGCAAATTGACCTCCCCATCCTCATCAACTCTCAACCTCAAGTACTCTGTCTTCTTCCTGCTAATTCTCAGTCCTCTATCCTCCATCACTCTTCTCCACTCTTCAAGCTTCTCATCCACTACCTCTCGTCTGTTGCTACACAGTACAATGTGATCTGCAAAGAGCATACACCATGGAGACTGATCTGTAATACCCTGGGTTACTACATCCAAGACCAGATCAAATAGATATGGACTCAAAGCAGACCCTTGATGCAGACCAACATTTACTGAGAGACTTTTCGTCAATCCCACACTGCTCTTAACATTTGCCTCTGCCCTCTCATACATATCTTGGATGATTCTTACATATTTCTCGGGGACTCCCTTTTCTCTAATACACCACCACACCTCTTGACGTGGTACTGGATCATATGCCTTTTCCAGGTCAATAAAGACCATATGCAGTCCTTTCTGTTTCTCCCGATGCTTTTCCATCATTTGTCTCAAGGCAAATGTGGCATCCACTGTCCCTCTTCCAGGCATGAAGCCAAACTGTTCATCCCTAATTGTCGTTTCCTCTCTGAGCCTCCTCTCTATGATCTTCTCCCATATCTTCATAGTATGACTTAACAACTTTATACCTCTATAGTTTCCACACTCCTGAATGTCTCCCTTCCTTTTATAGATTGGGATGATTAGGCTTCCTCTCCACTCCTCTGGCATCTTTTCCTAACTAAAGCTCTTTTGCATTAAGTCCCACAAGATATCTATGCCCTCCTCTCCAAGACTCTTCCATACCTCCAATGGCATCTTATCAGGTCCTGCTGCCTTTCCATTTTTCATTTTCCTTACTGCCCGCTCTACCTCTCTTCTAGTCACTGTTGTTGTAACTGCTTCATTTGGAAGTCCATCTTCAAATACTGCTCTTGGGTTCTCTCTTCATTTAGTAATTCTTCAAAATAAGTTTCCCATCTGCTTTTTATTTCATCCTCTTCTGCTAGAAGTACTCCCTGGATATCCTTTATTTGTCTTACTTGGGTCAAGTCCTTGGATATATATATATATATATATATATATATATATATATATATATATATATATATATATATATATATATATATATATATATATATGTATATATATATATATATATATATATATATATATATATATATATATTAACCAATTAAGCACATTACATATGTGAAAACATGCGTCATTTTTTTTACCTCGACCGGGACTCGAACCTAGGACTTATAATTACTTAGTCAAGGCGCTACCAACTACACACCACAGAAGGTTAAAAGGAATCCAACCTTATAGCTTATATCTGCTATACTTAGGAATGAACGCATTCTATCTGAATGCCACTATGTTCATATTACAGATTCCCCAACCTCACTCGTGGCTTCATTTTCACATTTAATTCAATTCCCAATCTCATTCGGGCTATACAATAACCAATTAAGCACATTACATATGTGAAAACATGAATCATTTTTTTACCCCGACCGGGACTCGAACCTAGGACTTATAATTACTAAGTCAAGGCGCTACCAACTACACACCTCAGAAGGTTAAAAGGCATCCAACCTTATAGCTTATATCTGCTATACTTAGGAATGAACGCATTTTATCTGAATGCCACTATGTTCATATTACAGATTCCCCAACCTCACTCGTGGCTGCATTTTCGCATTTAATTCAATTCCCAATCTCATTCGGGCTATGCAATAAACAATTAAGCACATTACATATGTGAAAACATGAATCATATTTTACCCCGACCGGGTCTCGAAAATGAAGCCACGAGTGAGGTTGGAGAATCTGTAATATGAACATAGTGGCATTCAGATAGAATGCGTTCTTTCCTAAGTATAGCAGATATAAGCTATAAGGTTGGATTCCTTTTAACCTTCTGTGGTGTGTCGTTGGTAGCGCCTTGACTTAGTAATTATAAGTCCTAGGTTCGAGTCCCGGTCGGGGTAAAAAATGATTCATGTTTTCACATATGTAATGTGCTTAATTGGTTATTGTACAGCCCGAATGAGATTGGGAATTGAATTAAATGTGAAAATGAAGCCACGAGTGAGGTTGGGGAATCGGTAATATGAACATAGTGGCATTCAGATAGAATGCGTTCATTCCTAAGTATAGCAGATATATGCTATAACGTTGGATTCCTTTTAACCTTCTCTGGTGTGTAGTTGGTAGCGCCTTGACTTAGTAATTATAAGTCCTAGGTTCGAGTCCCGGTCGGGGTAAAAAATGATTCATATATATATATATATATATATATATATATATATATATATATATATATATATATATATATATATATACACACACAAACATTTTTATACACCTTGACAATTCATTAAATATATAACAATTTATAAACTAGTCTCTTATATGGTGAAACGAGAGAGAGAGAGAGAGAGAGAGAGAGAGAGAGAGAGAGAGAGAGAGAGAGAGAGAGAGAGAGAGAGAGAGAGAGAGAGAGAGAGAGAGAGAGAAGAGAGATTTAAAGTATATAACAACAATATTCAGAATACGTTCTCGAAAACAGGTTTGGCAAGTACAGGCAGTTGAAGATGTGCAGTTTAAAACTATTATTATTATTATTATTATTATTATTATTATTATTATTATTATTATTATTATTATT
>JAXCGZ010003962.1:15000-62500 GCA_037179515.1 Halocaridina rubra
TATTTTATATATATATATATATATATATATATATATATATATATATATATATATATATATATATATATATATATATATATATATTATATATATATATATATATATATATATATATTTTAATCATCTCCTTCATCAGCTTTTCCCATGTTCCTATAAGGACCATGCTTTTTCACCAGCCTTTTGGAATCTGGTACTTGATTTTAGCTCGAATTTTTACGGCTGTACGTCTATCTTGACTAACACTCACCCTTGATTCGGATTTGGGACTGGTATCTAGTTGAATTGGCTTGTTCCCCCAGTGGCTGATTTCATGAAAAGATAATATATTTTCTTTCAATGGTGAAAATCCATTTAATATGCTAATATTAAATGAATATATTTTTTATTTGACATTACTCACTACAAAACAAAAATGTGGCATTGCCTGTTGTGTCCTAGATCCTGCTAACTCCATATGTGACATAAAGAATGGCTGCAAACAGGAAAACTAAATTAAAAGAGGCCTTCACGTGCTCAGGCCTTGAACATAGGCAAAACATACTCTCCTCATGCGCCTTACTGGAAAAATATATATTCGGGGAACCCCCATTGCAGAATGTCAAAAACGACCGTCATACTATAAAAATGATGATTCTAGATTCTGTGAATTTTTTAATAATCAATTCGGGATGATACTGTATTCAAATTTTCAAAGTTTTCCTGAAATAATTTTCACTAATGAACTTAATTTTGATAGGAAAAATTTTGTTTTCATTTGAAGTGTGATGTATGGTGTTCATGTCTTGTGAAAATTGCCGAATGTGTAGTTTTTGTTTACGGCTGTGACTGTGCCTTCAGTTGTTGAATGACCTTTTCCTAATAGGAATAGGTCAGCTTGCCTAGGTTAAAGGCATTGTTCTCTCTCTCTCTCTCTCTCTCTCTCTCCTCTCTCTCTCTCTCTCTCTCTCTCTCTCTCTCTCTCTCTCTCTCTCTCTCCTCTCTCCTCTCTCTCTCTCTCTATGCCTACGTAACATCATCTACTCAGCTGGGTTTGCCATGACGGTCCAGCGCAGGGACACCGAGAGGGCCAACAGTGTGTCCATACAGCACCATGATCACTTTCTTCACAGTCGCTACAAGTATCGCAGACGCGAGTTAATGGTGCGGAAAAACAATGTAGTTAGTGTTCGGCTCAGAATGGGGTATCGGCCTTTATGGCAGGTCTCCCAGACTAGATATGCCACAGTACACCTCCTATAAATTATGCGACCGTCCTAATGCTAACACTCTTGACCACTATTGTCTTCAGTGCCCTACAGTGAGAGATGTTTTACCACGAGGTCAGAACTTAATACAGATCTGCTCATTTTTACTTAATGATGACAACCTTGATGTTATTCTTGCTCGTTATCCTCACTTTGGTGGCCATTAATTATATTGAATTATACATATATTTTCTGTATGTTGCTGTATAATTCTGTAATGGGGAAGATTTAGTAGTGGAGTTCCACAGGGTTCAGTTTTAGGGCCACTTTTGTTCCTTGTATATGTAAATGACCTACCAGAGTCTGTAAATTCATTCATGAATATGTTTGCAGATGATGCAAAGATTGTGAAGAGAGTAGGAAACGAGAACAATGATAGAGAACTTCAGGAAGATCTAAATAGTCTGCATGAGTGGTCAGAAAATTGGCTAATGAAATACAATACTTCAAAATGTAAGGTAATGAGAATGGGTAGAAGTGCAAGAAGGCCCAATCTTGACTACTCGCTGGCTGGAGTACAACTTCAAGAGACAAAAACTGAGAGAGATCTAGGAGTAAACATACAGGCAAATTTGTCTCCAGAAATACATATAAATGGCATAGTAAGGGCAGCGTATGCCTTCTTATCAAATGTAAGGGTAGCCTTCAGGCACATGGACAAGGAAGTGTTCGGAAATATTTATGTAACCTATGTGAGGCCAAAACTTGAATATGTAGCCCCCTTTTGGAATCCGCACTCGAAAAAGCACATAGCTAAGGTTGAAAAAGTTCAAAGATATGCCACGATACTGTTGCCAGAAATGCGCAATCTCAGTTATGATGAGAGGCTGAGGGAATTAGACTTACCACCACTCGAAGCTTGAAGATTGAGGGGGGATATGGTGACAGTCTTTAAATTCCTTCATGGTTATGATAGAGTGGATAGGGATCGATATTTTGATATGGCTGGCTCTAGAACTAGAGGTCATAGTTTGAAACTTCGTAAGAAAACTTCTTTGCAGGATGTAAGGAAATACTTTTTCAGTGTAAGTGTAGTTGATAATTGGAATTGGCTAAGCGAGGGGGTAGTTAATGCTATCTCAATCCATAGTTTTAAGGACAGATATGATGAATATCACTAAGTACAAAATGGAACCGATCGGGAGACGGGAAGATACTAGCTTTGGGCTCTTTCTTGTAAACTCAATTAGGTAATCACAATTAGGTAATTACACACGCACACACACGGAGCCGACCAGGAGATTTGAAGATACGAGCATAGGGCTCTTTCCCGTAAGCACATATAGGTGTTTACACGTGTACGCTCTCTCTCTCTCTCTCTCTCTCTCTCTCTCTCTCTCTCTCTCTCTCTATATATATATATATATATATATATATATATATATATATATATATATATATATATATATATATATATATATATATATATATATATATATATATATATATATATTATATATATATATATACACACACACACACACACACACACACACATCTTTTTGTGGTATGAGAGAAGATTACTGCCCCCGTGCTCCATTCGTGTTGTAAAAGGCTACTAAATGAGACGGAGGGGGGGACTGGAAATCCTCTCTTGTATATTTCTCTCGTGAAGAGTCAGTATATATGAGGAATTATAGTAGGAGAACTCCAACCTGAATCCCTAGTTACTGGCTCTCTGTGTGCGAGAGCCTGTCATGCGAGCAACAGAAAATAGAGATGTGACTGGTAGCCTGTTCGTCTGAAAAAAGATGGATGTGTTTGCATTGCTTGAAACAAAGATAATGGTATGTAGTTTGACTCGGTCACCTCCCATGCAAATTGGCGCACACACGTACACACACATACACATTCATTGTTATTTCTTTCACATGAAATTGTTTTTTATAGTATCTCTCCCAGCATCGTGTCTTCCTCATCCGTCTTCTCTCTATATATCTCTGTCCATCTTTCCATTCCCTATCTGTCTCTGCCTGTCATTACCTAACACATACCAATTACGTAACTTGACTCCTAGCATATTTGTCTGTCGTATTCTTTATGACAGAAGTTACCAAATAGAAATATTTATTCTTGTGAAAAGCTAACGCTGAACATGTCATGCATACAGTATGACAGTAATCTTAGTTACGGGGTCACCTTCACTACTTCTCTTCCTCCTCCTCCTCCTCCTCCTTTTATTATTTTTTCTCTTTCTAATATATATATATATATATATATATATATATATATATATATATATATATATATATATATATATATATATATATTTATATTTATATATATATATATATATATATATATATATATATATATATATATATATATATATATATATATATATATATATATATATATATATATATATATATATATATATATATATATATATATATATATATATATATATATATATATATATATATATATATATATATATATATATATATATATATATATATATATATATTATATATATATATATATATATATATATATATATATTATATATATATATATATATATATATATATATATATATATATATATATATATATATATATATATATCTGTGTGTGTAATTATAATTATTATTTTTATTATTATTATCATTGTTGTTGTTGTAATTATTTTTATTATCCATCTTCACTACCTTCACATCTCCCTCCTACTCCTCCTCCTCTCTCTCCTCTTCCCAGTATATAGTATACTGTCTGTTTCGTATCATAAACCAGCCTTCCTTCCTTCTTATACACGAGTTACGCTTTTATTGGCCGATATCCTCTCTCAGCCAAGTCTAGCTGTGACTTTCAGCCAATCACATTCTCTACTTTGGATTTTGGGGCGTGGTTTTTTCTTCTAGTAGAATTTTTAGCCAATCATGTTCTCTCCTTTGAAATTTGGGTTAAGGTTTATTGTCCTATGGTAATTATTCATCCAATCACCTTCTTTCCTTCTGAATTTTGGGCGTGGTTTATTGTGCTGTGTCAGCTTTTTTTTCTTTTTTTTTTCTTTCTTATTTACTGAGCTTAACAAATATACATTTTATCTTGTCATTTATTTATTATCTGGGGATTCCCCTATTCGAATAAGTGACAAGCAAATGAAAAAATGTATACACAAATGATTAGAATATGTAATGTTTTTTTCAGTTTATTTCGTGTTTTTGAAATTAAATGTCGTTTTCCTTCAAATAACAATAATACAAATGAATTAGCAATAAAATATAATTTGACAAAGCCAATTATTGTTCGACAAATTATATTGATGGTTTTGATGTATGTCTTTTCTTTAATGTGTCCTCATTAATCCCCATTTTTGGAGTGGACACAGAAAATGACTAGGGAATGAAGAGGCTATTTACCAGGGATATTTGTGGCAAAGTGGGCTGAGATTTGTGTATATCATACAGTTCTCCCTGATAATGAAGTTATTACCTGGTCATAGCAAGCAATTATCATATGGTGCATGGAAAATCCTGCTGGATGCCCTTCCTAACACCCTAATGTGGACTCGATCACGAGTCTGTCAATTCCCAAGTCGAGTTTTCTAACTGCTAGGCTACATGTTCCCTATATTGATAATAATAATAATGATAAAATAACCCTCTGTAGAGGATGTATGTAATCATGTACTGTATGTACTATGCACTTGTACGTAAACTTGCGTTCGTAAGTAAAAGTAATTTTTTTCTTTATGATTGTGATACCATAACGGGAAAAAAATCTGCCCTCATCGGACGTGGTCACGAAGAAAACTAAAATAAAGAGAAACAGAGATGGGGAGTGTAGTGACTTGTCAGATGTGAAGGGAAAATTAGAGATGTGCAACGTATATCCTAGAATATTCGGTGTTGATGTAGGCATTTTTTCTGATATATGTATTGTATATGCGTATGTGTAGATTTATGTATATGTGCTGTACTTGCTTTCGTATTATATATATATATATATATATATATATATATATATATATATATATATATATATATATATATATATATATATATATATATATATATATATATTTATCAGATAAGATACAAGAAAGTAGACTAAGATGGTATGGTCATGTCGTTAGGAGGGATGAACAATATGTTTGGAGGAGGGTGATGGAAATGGATATACAGGGTAGGAGAGGGAGGGGGAGACCAAAGCGTAGGTCGATGGATTGCATCAATGACGACCTGAGGTCTAAAGGTTTGTTGGGTGATGAGGTATGAGACAGAAACATATGGAGAACACTGGCCAGAAACATCGACCCCACATAAAAATGGGAAAAGATGTAGACGAAGAAGAAGATATATATATATATATATATATATATATATATATATATATATATATATATATATATATATATATATATATATATATATGTATATATATACATATATATACATATATATATATATGTATATATATATATATATATATATATATATATATATATATATATATATATATATATATATATATATATATATATATATATATATATATATATATATGTATGTATGTATGTATATATATATATATATATATATATATATATATATATATATATATATATATATATATATATATATATATATATATATATATACATATATATATATATATATATATATATATATATATATATATATACATATATATATATATATATATATATATATATATATATATATATATATATTTATATGTGTGTGTGTGTGTGTGTGTGTAAGAAGTGATGATTATGTAAATGTATGTACTACATCCTCAAATGCAGTTTTTCAATAACCAGTTTTGCAAAATAAAAAAAAAATATTTACTTAATTTCCCAAATGTAATTGGAGGTTGCATATGTAATGTAATACAAGTAATGTATTCTCATTCACAGGACATTTATTTATAATGGCGTTAAAGCGTAACCAAACACAATGGTATTGTGAAAATAGATGCAAGATAGAGAAACAATCACAGACTCCTAATATTACATTCCCCTGAGGGGAGAGGGCAAGAATATCTCCTACGTGTTCCCCTGCGTGTCATAAAAGTCGACTAAATGGGACGGAGCAAGGTAACTGGGAATCCCCTTCTTTTTATTTTTCTCCCTTAAATAATCAAGTCTTTTGCTTCGACTCAGCCACCCCTTTATAAGGGGGATTAGGGCTCTTGTATATAAACGGTTGCGATACTACAGCTGAAGTTTTTTTGAACTTAAATAGGACTGTCCAGGACAGTTCGATCTTAAGTCTTCCTTCAGTTACGGTTCTTTTTTTATGCCTACAGCTACACTGAATATTCTTGGATATTTGTTACACATGTCTTATTATCCCTTCACATCTGACAAGTCGTTACACTCTCCATTTCTTTTTCTCTTTACTTTATGTATTCATCGTGCCCAGGCCCGATGAGGGCTGTTTATTTTTATTATTTTTTGGCCCGTCCTGGTGTCACAATCATAAAAAAAAAGAATAATACTAATCATAACTTACTCTACTACTACTACTACTACTACTACTACTACTACTGATAATGATTATGGACATAATTATCATTATCATATCTAATCACACCGAAAGTAAGAGGTGTATACGTAGCTGTCATGAAGCATTATAAAAATATACATTATCAAAAACAATATTGAATGCTTCTTCAAAAGCGCTATCGTACTGTTGACGGATTTAGATGTAATTAAATGAAAATATTAAAGATATTTTTTTTTCAAAAATCTTTATACTTATGTCAAACTAGGATTTAATAATATATGAATTTGATAATATGATGAATTGTCTCCTTAAGAGAATCTTTAATTAATAAGCATTCCTTATCTATCGCTAAATCTCTTTATCTATCGATGTATTTATTGGAATTTCCAGTTTATTTCTACTTATATACAACTTCTCCTCAGATCGACCTCCCCCCCCTCATTGATTGTGAATGTTTTTGTCTTGACAAAAAATAAAAGAAAAAATTTATTTAATTAAAATTGTTACTACACATTGGGTAAGGTGATTATTATTATTATTATTATTATTATTATTATTATTATTATTATTATTATTAATATTATTATTATTATTATTATTATTATTATTATTATTATTATTATTATTATTATTATTATTATTTATTATTATTATTATTATTATTATTATTATATTAATGATAATGAAATGTTATAATTATCACTTATTATTATTATTATTATCATTATTATTCTTTTTATTATTATTATTATTATTATTATCATTATTATTATATTTTTTATATAATAATAATAATAATAATAATAATAATAATAATAATAATAATAATAATAATAATAATAATAACAACAATAGAGTAATTATTAATGCATCACCTTGCAGCAGCTGCTATTGAGAGCAATATTGAGCAGTGTGTTAGAATAAATTACAGTCTGTTATTTTTAGCCTATTTTAATCCTATTCAATTCTGCCTCTCTCACCCCCGAAGCCAGGACAAAAGCAAGCAAGATTAATGGTTTCATTTATTTCACTTTATTTGTTGGTTTTTTATTCAATTGTTGTTCAACGGATATGTATTATGCCAGTGATATGTCTACGATGACTATATATATATATATATATATATATTATATATATATATATATATATATATATATATATATATATATATATATATATATATATATATATATATTCGTCTACCAAAGCTTTCTTTCATTCTCACTATCTCATCTTCGCTCTTTATCTGTAGTGATAAGACGTTATCTATAACATATTGTGTTCATTGTCTGCCTGTTTGAAAGCATAACAGTTTTTTTGGTTTAATTTCCCAAGTATATCTTTCTCGCCATGAAAAGCATATTTTTTTCTTAATGAATTATAGTATTATATATATATATATATATATATATATATATATATATATATATATATATATATATATATATATATATATATATATATATATATATATATATATATATATATATATAAAACTTGTTATAATGTGAGGTTTGGTTAGGTTTAGCTAGGTTACGTTAGTTTAACTTGAGACAACACACTTGATGGTAGCCTGAGGTGCGTTTGTCCAGTTGATCCTTATTGTTTATGTTTAAGCTAAACAATTGGATTGTATACGTTGTTTTAATATTAGGTTAGATAAACAAGTGAAAGCCAACCCCTTATAGCCTGAGGTTCGTTTTATCAAGTTGATCCTTATTATTTATACTTACTTTAGGTAATACGAGTACACCTGTTATTGTATTATTAGATTGCTCAAATTAGAAATGGAGCACCCAATACGCCCTTTGGTGCGTGTTGTCCAGTTGATCCATATTACTGCGTCTTTAAACCAACTAAGATATATTTCTCGTAGCTCAGAGGATCAGAGCATGGCTGTCATACCCAGGAAGTCTAGGCTCCATCTTTCTGTAGTGGTTCAGTTCTAATCTCTACTGCACGAGTTACGTTGAGATAGAGCAGGAGAGGGTAGTGACGTATCTCATGTAGTATCGCTTATTAACTCCGCAGATCTCTTAGTATTCCTTCATATCTGACAAGTCACAACACTCCCCATCTGTGTGTCTCTTTTCATTCTAAGATTTCCTGTTTTATTGATACCTGGTCCCGATGAGGGCAATTATCTTTGCCATTCCGGTGTTCCGGTTTTACGTCACGGATTCCCTTTTCAACCAAGGTCTCGGACGGTTGCCCTCTTGAGAAGGACTTGTTTTGGCAACTGTAATCGTTACCCTGAGTGCATGCCCTTGCTATCCTCAGATCGTGACGGGGCGCGAACTCTCGACCTGGCGCCTCAAAGTTGCGGACGCTACCGCTTGAGCCACGGTGACTACTTTGCCATCCTGGTGTCACTCATAAAAAAGTACAGGGAGTTCAAACCATGAAATGTATAGGTTTAATCATGGATCAGTTTCTTCAAGGGTTGGGAATTCGATCATAACGTAGGATGGGGAAAGAAAAAGAGAATTTTTTCTGTGAATTTTGTTGGTTTTGACAGTTTCAGGGACTGATGACGTATTAAAATGGGTTTGGCGGAATAAAATTCTCTCTCTCTCTCTCTCTCTCTCTCTCTCTCTCTCTCTCTCTCTCTCTCTCTCTCTTCTCTCTCTCTCTCTCTCTCTCTCTCCTTCTTTGACATTGTTTTCAAATTTCATATTTTTTTCATTTTGATTTTGGGAATAGTAATTAAAGATATTTTTCCCATGGAATAGATATAAGTATCAATAATTAAAAAAATAAATAGACTATTAAATATATTAATAAGTAAGTCGAAATAAAAAAAATAATAAATAAATTTATAGAAAATTGTTTCATATTTTTCGGATCAATCCCAAAATATGCACCTGATGTCGATTTTAGCTGATTAATCTTAATTGGATTGAGGCAAAAGGCAGGTGCTTCATATGAGGTTAGTTTGGGTTAACTTTATACAACTTAACCTAACCTTACATACCCTAAGCACATGCTTTTTACCTCACTCCCATGATTTGGAACCTAGGTTGGACGGAGGTGCTTCATCTGTGATTGAGGTCCATTATGTTCTTACTCTGGGATTAATCCATATTCCTAACTATCCAACCACAGAGAGAGCAAAAACCATTCAACTCGATTCCCATCCCAGAACCTGGAGCAGGTCATATACATATATAAAGGGGGGTTTACACGATCAAACGGTTCGTCGAACGCGGTTCGACAGACAAGTGTTTGAAGTGATGTTCGAACGTGTGAACGGGGTATTTGGTTGTCGAACACGGAACGTGTTCGACAACCAAATACCCCGTTCACACGTTCGAACATCACTTCAAACACTCGTCTGTCGAACCGCGTTCGACGAACCGTTTGACCGTGTAAACCCCCCTTAAGACACAGAGGTGGTCCTAAAACTGATCCCTGCGCAACCCCACTGCTTACCTTTTTCTAGTCAGACGCTGAGTGTCTTACTATACCCCTCTGTTCCCTACCTTGTATGGAGAGGGTTGGTGTTAGGAACGGCATCAGGCCATAAAAACGTGAAAGAGTTATATTCATATTTCAAGCTTCAAAAGACTAGCGCAAAAAGTGATCCTATATAACCATAGGAGAAGCTATGGTAAAGAAGAAAAAGAAGAAGAAAATAGCCAGGAATTAGGAATAACCAAAAAAACAAAGGAATGAGGAGGAAAAGAAGAAGAAGAAGACTTGGTTGTTTGCTATTTATGTTTCACTGTTAATCCCCGCTCGAGGTGGGGGTTCGCGCCCCGTCATGGACTGAGGTTAGTAAGGGCATACACTCAGGGTAACGATTACATGTGCCAAAAAAGTCTTTCGTAAAAAGGCAACCGTCCTAGCCCTTAGTAGAGAAGGGAGTTCGTGACGTAAAACCGATATCCAGAGTAAGTGTAATTAATATTATTGTAGTGTGAATGCTAAGTTAATGTAAAGTCAGTTTCAAAAAGATATACATACCTAAATGATTATGCAATTACCTGAATAAAATGAAAAAAAGACTTAGGTGTTTAAAGCCTTTTCCTGGAACAAAGCGTATATGTATCACAGAAACCTTGATAAAATATAATATACAAGAAAATATGCATTTGTAGACAGACTAATGATAAACTTCCTACATTTCTGGTATTCACTCGGTTTAAAGAATTAGACCAGTGTGTTGTGTCTAACACACACACACACACACACACACACGCACGCACGCACACACACACACACACACACACACACACACACACACACACACACACACACACACACACACACACACACACGCTCGAACACGCACGCGCGCGCACACATATATGTGTGTGTGTGTGTGTGTGTGTGAATTTTATATTTTAATAAAATATTTATCATAATAACATATTTATTTACTTAATTGTCAGTACAGTGTATATATATTTAGATTTTTGTATCTTTTATATTTATTTTTACCGTTAGTTAATTTTTTTCTTTCATTCTTTGCACTCTATCGTTTTATTCTTTACTGTTTATTATATTTATTTAATTTCGTGGTTTAGATGACTCATAGCAAGTTATTCCTCCGTTATCCTTTCCAGAAATAACTGGCGGGTGGCACCAACCGTAACAAAAGTCAGAACTGTTTCCGGAATGAACTATTGTTCATATAGTAAATAAAGCAGATTATTCATTTTTTCCTTTCATTACACGTGCATTGATAGATGAGTATGTATATACATAACTATGTAGATATATAATGAAAAATGTGTTTTAGTAGAGAAGTAGATAGCCTTTAGATTGTAGATGGTTAGAAAGATAAGTAGATATCCTGACGCGGTTCTGTGTATGGCTAGGATCCCGTACGGGATCCTAGCCATACACAGAACCTCATCAGATGCGTTTATGAAATTCATTTGTGTGTGTCTAGCTAACTAACAATATGATATCCTAGGTTTACACTGTTTAAGAAACCGGGCCTTTATGTTTAAACAGGTAGATGGATAGAGAATGGAAAGTGTACATTTGCACTGAAGACGTTATTAATTTATATGTAAGTGTGTGTTACTAAGTATTGTATTGGTATCATAATCAGTCATTCATATGACGAATGAGGTAGGTGGACACATATATGATAAGTAATATATAATTACCATATTGGGAGAGATTGGTACACACATACTTATCAACTTATATATACTTATCTAATTGATATACATGTGCTGTTTCCTTAGTCTCCCTGTATAATGACAGATATATATACCTACTTGTTTACATTTAACATCATCGGAATACTAATATTTAGATAGAAAAAAATATAGATTTTTCTGGTCACTGTCTACCATGCATGACGTAACTCTCGCCTCTGGCAGTTTTAGCTCGAAAGGCTGAAGCTTCCTGGAGGAAATTAAAAGTATTAGGCGATGGTGACGTCACGGAATTCCTTCAGCCATTCGCATGATGTCACAGAGAGACTTTCTAGGCTTCCCAAATCCCTTCCATTACTTGCAATTCCTTAGTTTTTAGTACAGGAGACATATCATAGTCTCCTAGATATACAGTACTCAACTTCATACTAAAGATGATGTCATAAACCCCCTCCTATATGCTTAGTATCCAACCTCAAAGCAAGGGCGATATCAAAAACTCCCTTTAGTACAGATGTCATCAATTCTTATTACTTGCGCAATACCTAACTTCATAGCAATATGCCTGGTGCCTATTCTTGTATCAAAGGTGATGTAAATACACACCAATTTGTGCTCTGTGTCTGACTTCAAAGGGAAAGTAAAGTCAAAATGTCAATCTTTCATGACAGATGTGATGTCACTAAGTTCCTTCCCGTATGCGCAGTACTCAACTTTGAAGCAGTGTCGTCACACAGCCCCTTCCCTATGGGCAGTACTCGACCATGTAGAGTGGGCAACGCAATACCAGTCCCCAACTCTGTAGCAAAGGCGACATCACATAACCCATCCTCCATGTGCATAACCTGCCTTTGTAGATAAGGTGACATTACAAGTCCCTCCCCTGTGTACAGTGTTGGACTTTGTTGTAGCGAAGTTGACATCACCAGACCCTCCTCCTTGTGCAGGACCAGACTAGGTAGCGAAGACGACGTCACAATCACTCCTCCAATTATGCAAAGTACCTAATTATGTGGTAAAGACCGAGTAATAATCCCTCTCCATGTGCAGAGCCCAACATTGAAGCAAAAACGACGTCACAAAATCCTCCCATGTACGTACCTGACTTTAAAGCAAATTCGATGTCACAGAGTCCTTCCCATGTGCAAATCCCACGATTTTATAGTGAAAACACGTCATGAAGCACAGTGCCCGTTGCAGCGAAGACAATGTCTCAAAATCTTCCCCGATATGCGCTATCAAACCACTTAGCAAAGACTACGTCACTGAGTCCCTCTTGAAATCACAGTACTGTACTCAATTTTGTAGCGATAAGTACGTCACAAAGCTCCTCCCCCATGCGCAGTACATAACCTCTTATCTTTATTTCATGCTGCTAAACAAGGAAATATCCCATAAATTATGGAAGAGAGTGTTGCGTATTCCATAGTTATATATTCAATACCAGTTTTGTCATAGAATAAGTAAAACTTATTGACTTTCATATATAATGTTCTTCTCCCAATTTCATATTGGCGTTACTACTTCCAGGTTACCAATAAGACTTTGCCCCGATTTCTTAAACAGTGTAAACCTAGGATACCATATTGTGAGTTAGCTAGCACACACAAATGGATTTCATAAACGCATCTGACGCGGTTCTGTGTATGGCTAGGATCCCGTACGGGATCCTAGCCATACACAGAACTGCGTCAGATGCGTTTATGAAATCCATTTGTGTGTGTCTAGCTAATTAAGTATCCTAAGTTTACACTGTTTAAGAAATCGGGCCTTTGTGTTATGAGAGAGAGAGAGAGAGAGAGAGAGAGAGAGAGAGAGAGAGAGAGAGAGAGAGAGAGAGAGAGAGAGAGAGAGAGAGAGAGAGAGAGAGAGAGAGAGAGAGAGAGAGAGAGAGATTTAATTACCGAGACGTTGGTAAAAAGGCTGCGGGCGTGTCATTTACCATGAATAAAACGATTTATTTTATTTATATTTATAATTACCTGAAAAAAAGAGGTCAAATGAAACATTTTCTTCATATTTGTCTCAACTTTTCTCACTTTCATGTGAGATCGCTGAATATGACCAGACCCTGCTCTTTAGGTTAGCATTATTTCGTGTTTTGGTAGATTTTTTCACGACAAAGCTATTCACATGTGTTCTCGTGATTTTAAATTATAGATTATATACTTTGAATAATTATTCCACGAATTACTTTCCATTTTAAGTTATGAGCTGATTATGGCTGCCGAGGTGACAGGAGTTAGGAGATTAATGCTGTACTTTAGTTTTCTGTACTGTACTGTTGTAGAATTATCTGTCGTACTTCACATTAAATGCTCTGTAAAATTCTCTTTTGTGTGACAGACCTTTTTCGAGCCCACCGCGGGGAGGTATGAAGGGCATCTTACCTTCATTCCTTTTCTCCAGCTTGTCTGTGTCCACCCCTTTTCGAATGGAGATTAATAGTGACATATAAAATAGCCAACAACATGTGTGTAGATCCTTAGGACAACATCTGTAAATTAAGTCCAAGTTGGGTGCAAAAATGGCAAGCAATTTCTATTTGAGTTTTTATCATGTTTGATGACTTGGCGAGGCCGTGGGGATAATGTAGTGTACTTAAGTGTTCTTTTTAATTGTAATGTAGTGGCATCTCAGTACTGTATTGTACTGTACTGTACACTACCGTTAGGACGGGGATGAATGGTATTGTACTGCACTGTACTGTATAGTATTTTTCCAGGGGATTGTACCGTTCTGTACATAATGGATTGTATTTCACTGCTTTGCACTGAACTGTACCCTACTTTTTGTACTGTACTGCACTGTATGGAATTTCAAAGAGTTTGTGAATAATGTGCATTACATAAGTGTTCTGAACTAGTAGTCACCGTGGCTCAGGCGGTAGCGTCCACGACTTTGAGGCGTCAGGTCGTGGGTTCGCGCCCCGCCACAGTCTGAGGTTTAGCAAGGGCATGTACTCAGGGTAACGATTACATCTGCCCAAACAACTCCTTCGTAAGAAGGCCACCGCCCTAGCCCTTGTTAGAAAAGGGAGTTCGTGACGTAAAACATAAGTGTACAGAACTATGCTGTGGTCTACGGTACTTTGGTAGAACTTGCAGATACTGTACTAAATTGTACCTTATTGTAGTGTTTTGAACTGTCCTTTGCTGTGTGGCACTTAACCAGGGATTTGTAGGCACTGTACTCTGTACATACTGTGTACATTCTCTGTATTGCACAGTACTGTACTTCAATGAACTGTGCTATAACCCTCTTTCATCGTTCAATTGTAACAAGTAAGATAAAACTAAATCATGGATATAAGTTCTACATCTAGCCTTAATTCCCCAACTCCGATCTGTCCATGTTCACCATCACTTGTTTGAGTTCCCCATCCAGCCTTAATTCATCGTCCCCGATCTGTCCATGTTCACCATCACTCGTTTGGAGATTAATTGTGACACAAAAAGGCAAACATGTTCATAATGACAATTTCGAAGTCAATTACAACACTGTAATGTAGTGTTCTCCATTGTACCCAGCACTATTGCTTTGTAGAGATACAATTTATTATTCATTATTATTATTATTATTATTATTATTATTATTATTATTATTATTATTATTATTATTATTATTATTATTGATGATGTTATTATTATTATTATTATTGTTATTATTATTATTATTATTATATTATTGTTATTATTATTATTATTATTATTATTATTCAATAGCCATTCCTGCAGTTATCGGTGCTGAAGGACCAGTTATGAATGGTGGCCACCACATTACGGGGTATTATGGTTTTGTGTGTGATATATATATATATATATATATATATATATATATATATATATATATATATATATATATATATATATATATATATATATATATATATATATATATATATTACTTCCCCCTGAGGGAGGGGACAAGAATACTTCCTCTGTGTTCCCCTCCGTGTCGTAAGAGTCGACTAAATAGGGCGGAGCGAAAGGACTGGGAATCCCCTCCTCTGTATTTTCTCTTCCCAAAAAGTCAGAGTGATTTGCCTTGACTCAGCCACTCCCCTTATAAAGGGAAAAAATGGCTTATTTAAATAGATAGATATACAATTAAGAAGTTTATAAGCTTAGGTATGGAGCTTGTAGGTATATATTGTTTCACATTCAGTTATATATATATATATATATATATATATATATATATATATATATATATATATATATATATATATATATATATATATATATATATATATATATATATATATATATATATATATATATATATATATATATATATATATATATATATATATATATATATATATATATATATATATATTCGTGTGTGTGTCTAACAAATTGCGCTCTCGGTATGGAGCCCTATGCTCGTAACTCTGCGTCACCTGATCGGTTCGTGTTTTACTCACGAGACTTATCATATCTTTCCTTAAAATTATAAACGCATTCAGCTTTTAGTGTTTCCTCAATCAGCGAATTCCAATTGTCAACTATTTTTACACTAAAAAGTTTTTTTTCTTCATATACAGCTCGCTAGCCTCTTTTTACCATCGGATGCCCTCCCTGACACCAACCTTCTCCATTGATCTGGGCTTGAGACCAGAAGCGAATTGACTTGAGTTGCTCCTCCGTTAGTTGCAGAGCTAACCTAACACACGTACTTATATACACACTCATTCTGTTGAAGTGACAGATATTACCTCATGAAAGACGCATCTATCTTCTCCATCCGAAGGTGGTCTGGCGATTATATATTGTGGAATCTTCCCTAGTCAATTTCGGGACTTTCTAAGTAATCCACGAAAATGGGTCATGTTGACACGGTTTGTGGTTTTAATTATTAATATGTACTGTGACATTTGTCTAGATTGTACTAGTTCTCTAATCTTGTCATGCAAACAGAAGACAAGATGTAATAACAAAACCCACTGTGTATGTTGTGTGTGTGTATTTGTGTGTATACATGTAGGGAAGTACTATGCCATATCTAAGACAGTCATATGGCTGTGTAATCATACTTATAATACAAAGGGCATCCAGCCATAATCCCCCAGCTCTAGCCTATTAGTCCACCCCATTTCAATTCGGAACTGATTGTGTCATACATTTTTCTTTACTAATCTATAGATTCCCATTCCTAATTTCATTCGTAAAGGTATTGACTCTCCATAACCACCCACATCTCTGGCATCCATTCCCAATGTTATTTTGCAATGGTTTTGCGTCTCGGTCCCTTGTCTTTACCTATCTCCTCTCATATCCATTGTTGTACTTACTTTGCCCATTGAGTTACAGTGGTTAGTAAACAGTAGATTTCCCTACATTGCTTTTCCATGAACTTTTTATTTTTACCAGTAATTTATTTATTTATTTATTATTATTTTTTTTTTTTTTAAGATTAAATGTTGACGCAATTATCTAGGTCCATATTTAGGAGGAAAAATATATGTATGTTCTGGTCACAGATGAGTCGGCAAAGCGGTAAAACTTTAGAGTTAAAAGGTGTTCCAGTGCCCTCTGTGATTCTAAAACGTCAGTAAAAGTTTCATATCACATTGTTTTTTGACATCTATGCCTTAGCTCACTTGTTGTGGTCTCCTTTTGAACAAGTTCCAAGTTCGAACCTGACAGTAGTAAATGAAAATTGTTCCGGTTTTACGTCACGGACTCCCTTTTTCAACCAAGGGCTAGGACGGTTGCCTTCTTGCGAAGGACTTGTTTTGGCAGATGTAGTCTTTACCCTGAGTGCTTGCCCTTGCTAACCACAGACCGTGATGGGGCGCGAACCCTCGACCTGACACCTCAGAGTCGAGGACGCTACAGTTTGAGCCACGGTGGCTACTAGTAGTAAATGAAAATTAGGGATTAATATTCTATCCATCAGCTATGGTCAGTATTTCAAGTGAATAATATATGTGATCTGGTCACTGGTAGGTCGGCAAAGTGGTAAAACTAAGATTTATATGGTGCAGTAATACTCTCTGTTGATTTGAAACAACAGTAGAGATTTTGGTTCAATCTGATTTATGACATCGTTGCTTAGTATACTACGCTGTGAAGCCATGTTCAATTGGTCCTAGGTTTGATTCCCGACGGTAGGAAATACATTATTTGGAAGATAATATAAATTTAAGAAACATCTCTTCTATCATTGCAATCGAGTTTTTAGCACATCACGCAGACATCTGTTGCTTTTGTTATTATGTCACTGTTAATCTCCATTCAGAGGGGGTTGGACACGAGCATGAGGCTCTTTCCCGTAAGCACAATTAGGTAAATACCGTCTTATAGGAGTAAAGACAGGCTTACACAGATATTTGTAAGATCCCATAGACGTTCCCAAACGAGTTTCTGATAAGAAGGAGAGTACAGCGACTTTACCTCGTGTGGTAGTCAGCCCTTGTCAACTCAGCAGGTTGAGTGAGTATATAATTAGATGTGTGGTGTCTATGATGCTAGATCACACACACACACACACCACACACACACGCACACATATATGTACACACACACACACAGTTAGCTAGACACACATAAATGGATTTCATAAACGTATCTGACTCGGTTGTGTGTATAGCTAAGATCCCTTGCGGGATCCTAGCCATACACAGAACCGCGTCAGATGCGTTTGTGAAATCCATTTGTGTGTGGTATCCTAGGTTTACACTGTATAAGAAATCGGGTTCAAGTCCCACATTCTTCGTGAGCTTTATGCCTTTTTCTCACCAAGCTGCTTTTCTTGCTGGACCCATCTGGTTTGTAATTTCTGACTATTTCCAGCTGGGCTTGTCGCTTGGCTTAATAACTGCAATAATAACAATAATGTGTGCACCATCGCTATCATAAATAAAGCATAAAAAAAAGCTTATTCAATCGATATGTTGAAAGAATTTTTTTTGTGATGTTGTTTATTTTATGCATATTTTGCTATTATTTTTGCCTCATTTGTTGATTCTAGATCCCTTTATGTACCCATAGATTAGGCATTTGTCTTAAATTTAAGAGGATTAGAACCCTTTATCTCTAATGAGACATCCTTTTTCACACGCGCGTGTTTGCGCGCGCACACATACACTCAATGAAATTCAATACTTCTAAATGTCAGGTATAATGAGACAAGTGTGAGAAGGCCTAAGCTTGAATACTCTATATCAGGAGCAGAACTTTAAGAGATGGAGAATGGGAGAGATCTAGGAGTAAACATACTGGCAAATTTGTCTCGGGAAATGCATATAAAAGGCACAATAAGGGCAGCATATCCTTTCATAGCAAATGTACGGGTAGTCTTCAGGCGCATGGACTAGGAAATGTTCAGAAATATTTACTTATAATCTGGATTCTCTTTCTCTTCACCGTAAGGTATCTTCTCTTTCGCTTTTCTATCGTTACTACTTCCATCGCTGCTTCCATTGCCAAGGCCGCGTAACACTCGCCAAGCGGCCTCATCTCACAGTTACTATGTGGAGATTTGTAGCGTCTTCCCATCTACCTCCAGACTCTGGAAATTTCTTCCTCCTTCTGTCTTACCTCCAGACTCTGGAACTCTCTTCCTCCTTCTGTCTTTCCTAATTCTTATGACCTTTCATCCTTCAAAAAGCAGATCTACCGTCATCCCAGGGCCTATTACTCCATATTTCTGGGTCCTCTGTACTTTGACTGTTTTTTTCTGTCTGTCATTTTCCTTTGTGTGACATTACCTCATATCTGCCTTGTCCTTAGCCTTTTTCTTTTCCTTTGTCTAGGTGTTTTCTCGTGCCTGGGCCTTTGTTGATGAGGGCAGTATCTGCCTGTCCCGATGTCACACTCATAAAAAAAAATGTGAGGCTAAAGCTTGAATATGCAGCCTCCTTTTGGAATCCAGACTTGAAAGACTACGTAGTTAAGCTGGAAAAAGTTCAGAGACATGCCACCAAACTGGTGCTATAAATGCGCAATCTCAGTTATGAGGAGAGGCTGGGGGAGTTAGACTTACCATTTCTTGCAGCTAGAAGAATGAGGGGGGATATGGTGACGTTTTTAAATTCCTTCATGGTTATGACTGAGTGGATAGGGATGGGTATATTGATATGGTGGCACTAGAACTGAGGTCATAGTTTGAAGCTTCGTAAGAAAATTTCTTTGCAGGATGTAAGAAAGTATTTTTTTTTTCTTTAGTGTAAGACTAGTTGATGATTGGAATTCGCTAAGCGAGGAGCTAGTTACTGCTAACTCAGTCCATAGTTTTAAAAACAAGTATATGATAAGCATCACTGAGTACAAAAATGAAACCGACTAAGCGGGGAGTTACGAGCATGGGACTCTTTCCCGTAAGCGCAATTAGGTAAGTACAGTTAGGTAATTACACACACACATGATTTATGAATGTACCTTTTTTTATGTCAGAATAGGTGATTATTGTAATTCGCTAAGCATAGAAATATAAACGTTATTTCATTCATAGTTTTAATGTATCTGTCTCTCTATGTACAAATTCCGTAATCCTCCATATAATGGGGGTGGCTAAGTCAAAGCTCGAGAAACTGTACTCTGTGTAAAAGGAAAATGCAAAGGAGACGATTCCCGGTCCCCTCGTTCCACCCCTTTTAGTTTACTTTTTTACGACATATACGGGATAGAGGGGAGATACGGTATAGACTATTGTTGTTGTTCCGGTTTTTCGTCACTGACTCCCTCTTCTACCAAGGGCTAGGACGGTTGCCTTCTTGCGAAGGACTTGTTTTGGCAGATGTAATCGTTACCCTGAGCGCATGCCCTTGCTAACCTCAGACCGTGACAGGGCGCGAACCCTCGACCTGATGTCTCAGACTATAGAGGCTACATATATTACCAGCTTGGAGTTTATCCCCAGATTAATTTCCCTTTTAGAGTTGAACTTGGTCCCCTCGAGTCCAAGTGCCTCTTATTTGAGAATCACAGTTATACTCTTAGCTTGGTACATTTCTGCATGACACGAAATATTACTAAATATAAATAAATTGTTAAGTAAATAAATGAACTAATAAAGGATAAAACATTAGTATATTACTATAAATAAATAAATAATAAATGTATATATATATATATATTTATATATATATATATATATATATATATATATATATATATATATATATATATAATGAATGAATGAATGAATGAATGAATGAATGAATGAGTAAATAGATAAATAAATAAATAAGAATAAATACATTTACAGAAAACTAGTTTATTTTCTGCGTCTGTTTTCACGACCCGATAAGAGAACGAACTAGTACGATCTAGATACAGGTCACAGTACATTGTGTCTAAACCAGAAACTCACATGAACTAATGTTTTACCAAACTAACATTCATTGGTGACCTAAGAAGACTCGAATTCGACTATTCTATATATAGAATATTCATTTAAAATACTTTGGGATAAGAAAAGGGGAGGATCATGGGGTCCTTCGTGAGGTAACTCCTTGTAAGTTCAACAGACAACTTGAGTACATCTTTAGATCAGTGGAGAGGGTTGGTGCCATAGAGGTGCCAAGAGTCTTGAGTGATTCAGCGACTTTATATGAACATAGGAAAAGCTACGGATAAAGATGGTAGTTATTTACTCTATATTCTGCTATTATTACTACTACTTCTACTATTACTACTACTACTACTACTACCGCAAGTAATAATAATAATAATAATAATAATAATAATAATAATAATTGTAGCAAAATTACTACTACTACTACTATTACTACTACTACTAAATCCATCACCGTGTTTATTATTCATATGATATTACAAACATTATTATGCGTATTCTGTGTTCTATTGCTTGTTCTGCACACTTGCATATTGATGAAAAATAACTAAAAAAATACTTTGAAGTGCAGCGCTTTCATGCATATCACGGTAATTCTACCTCTATAAGGCTTTGTTCATGGCATGTGACTGACTAGTCATGACTGTGCGTATGACTGGCGTTATGTAAGAGTACAGAAGGCAGATGAGAGTGGGTATAAATTGTTAATCAGTGTTTGTGAATTTTGATAATAATAAATAAAAAAAAATAATAATAAAAATCCATTTACCAAAGCCATAATCCCCCTTGTAAGGGGGTGGCTGAGTCAAAGAATATACTTTTACTTTTTGTGGGAAGTAAATACAGAGGAGGAGCTTCCCTGTCCCCTCGCTCCACCCCATTTAGTCGACTTTTACGACACACACGGGAACATGGAGGAAGTATTCTTGCTCCCCTCCCTCAGGGATATATATATATATATATATATATATATATATATATATATATATATATATATATATATATATATATATATATATAATAATAATAATAATAATTTTTTCTTTTATTGTTATTAAGATATTATGACTACTATTTTTATTGGTTTTCTTTTTCCTTCTTTTTTATTGTCATCATTGTTTGTATTATTGTTGTTGTTATTACTGTTGTTATTCTTCTTCATAATTCCTCTTCTTGTTCTTTTTATGATAATTACATATAACTAATTAACATCTAGTAATAACATAACGTTATCACTACTTTTAATAAGTAATTACTAGCAAAGCTTAGTGATAACTAAAACCAGCTTAGCAATATTAAAAGTATTCCAAGCAAACATTTAGCAGTGGTTATTATTACTACAACCGGCAAAGAACTATTTTTATATTCAAATAAAACCCCATTACCAAGGTAGGAAATCAATGCATACAAATCTCTATTTGAACTTCAGTTTTTAATTCATATCTCAAATATTACATCTATTTTTAATTCATGTCGTATTTAGGGTATATCAATGCAATGTAATTAAAATTTGTTTGCAATAACGAGGAGAGGTATGCAAGAATACATATCGGGTACAAAACGTGTTTTGAATTTCGTGGTTTTATGTCCCGTGATGTCGTCGGCTGAACTTCGTCAGGGCTGCCAACCTCTTAAGCAGTGTTTAAGGGTGCCAACTATGCGTGCAAAAATAGTTTATTTTAATGTATAACATTTTGATCTGTTTGATTTATGTCATGTTTTAGAGTATGATGATTCTCAAATACTCAACAGTGTTTCCAACAACGAGGAAGGTTATTCTGGAGTATATATTAGTTTCAAAACGTGTTTTGTAGTTCGTATGTTTTTACTGTGGCGAGATAGAGCAAGTTAAGCGTTGGTCAGGGTTGCCAACCGTGTAGTTAAAACCGCTCATTTCGATGTAGAATATTAGCAATGCTTATTCTCAACAAGACAAATGAAAACCTGTGGTGTCCTTAATATATAATATTGCTCCGTTATTGTTGTATTTTATTCCCAATTGAATAATTATATTTTTTGTTTTATGGAAAATGATGACCTATTTACATGTAAGTTTGTGGATAGTAGAATGGCATCCCTGGCGCACAGTGTTCACAAGCCGTTGGCAGGAATATTTATGTATATTTAAAAAAAAAAAATAAAAAAAAAATAAAAAAATAAATAAATAAATATATATATATATATATATATATATATATATATATATATATATATATATATATATATATATATATATATATATATATATATATATTGTTATCTTGGAAAATAAGTTAGGTCATCAAAGTAGATGCCATATCCCCCAGAGATTAAGAAGGTGGTCTTAAAAGTAACAGAAGCACTTAGGGAAGCAGGGCTTCAACACACCTTGCCAAGCCTGTCTTAATCTGCCAGTCGTGTAGTGGCCAAAAAAAAATTTAAATGAAGGGATTGGCGACTCCTGATTCCCTATCTCCGTTAGTTCCCTCTTATGATGTGGACAGAATACGGATATCATATTCTCTCCGCCAAACCATCAGGGATAAATACCGGAATTAAATTATTTACTACTACTACTACTACTATCACTGCTGTTACTACTACCATCACTACTGCTACTACTACTATCACTACTGCTACTACTTCTACTACTAATATTTTTAGTGATAATAATAAAGATAATAATAATAAAAATAATAATAATAATAATAATAATAATAATAATAATAATAATAATAATAATAATAATAATAATAATAATAATAATACAAATAATAACAATAATAATAATTATATAATACTTAATTTAAGATTAATTAAACCCGGAGAAGATGAAGAAGATTATTTCATTGCCTTGTTTCTTTTTCCTTTTGGTATTTAAAGAGTATGAAAAAAATTATGTATTATTTAAATGCCAATGGTTCATTTCTTTACCTTGAGAAACTTTTATTTTTATTTTTATCTATTTATTTATTTATTGTTTATTCACATACTCCTTTGTTTAAGCTTTTTTTTTTCTTTTTATTTACGTGTCTAGTTTGAAGTCTAATTTATGTATTAATTTATTTTTGTTATTTACTTATTTACAAATTTTTTTTTATATAGTTATGCTTTGTTTATTTATATCTGTTTTATTCCTATTTGCATAATTGTTTCATTATTTCAGTTATATATATATATATATATATATATATATATATATATATATATATATATATATATATATATATATATATATATATATATATATATATATATATATATATATATATATATATATATATATATATATATATATATATATATATATATATATATATATATATATATATATTTACTCTTTGTTCACGTTCATATATATTTTTATTTGCATATTTTTTTTAGTATATCATTTACCTGTATATTTTTATGTATTTTTTTTAGTATATCCTTTACCTGTATATTTTTATGTATTCCATTTTGTATATTTACCGTTCTATTATATTCTTCTTTATTTACTTATTTTTTTTATGTATTTATATATTTTTTCATTTGCTTGCTCTTTTTTTTAAATAACATTATTAGATGAAATAGCAGTAGCAGTGGTAGCAATAATAGTTGTAGCAGTAGTAACATTTAAGCTATATAAATAGTGTACATGATCTGCCTCAACATAAATTTGTATTTATACTTCGATTATTATATATTCATGTATTTTGTGTGTTTATGTATTTATTTATTCATTAATTAACTTGAGTATATATATATATATATATATATATATATATATATATATATATATATATATATATATATATATATATATATATATATATATATATATTTATTTATTTATTTATTTATTTATATGTTCATCATTCATCACGGAAATTTTCTCAAATATCATCTGACAGAATTATATAGACTTTACGAACATTTTCTTTGCACTTAGCGATCACAGTTAACGAAAACCATATTTGGCAAAGGGCAGCCAGTGACGTAATAAGGAGCTTTTGTGACGTAATTTTTTCCGCGAGAAAATAATCCCGCTAAGCTTTACAGGATGAGAGAGTAGATGTAACTTATTAAATAATAATCTACAATAATAATAATAATAATTTTAATTTCTATTATTATTATTATTGTTATTATTATTATTATTATTATTATTATTATTATTATTATTATTATTATTGCTTATTATTATTATTTTTGCTTTATTAATAATAATGATAATAATAATATATAATAATAATAATAATAATAATAATAATAATAATAATAGTGATAATGATAATAATTATAATAATAAAAATAATAATAATATATTAAGATCTTTTATTTGTGTAGCAACAGTAATTATAATCATTATAGCGTTGATAATATTAGTTTTAATTATTACCCGTAGTATAATCAATAGCGTAGATAAGGTAATAGCCATAGATAATAATAATAATAATAATAATAATAATAATAATAATAATAATAATAATAATAATAATAATAATAATAATAACGCATGCAAAAGCATATTTTGAAAAATTTCATCTCTATTTTCCTTTATCACATGTAAAGTGAATATTAAATATAATAAATATGCAAGATTAACGTCTATTTATCATCTTTATTTGTATAATTATCATTAACTCCCCAACCCTCTTATCTTGCCGCCATTCTTTTGAAAATTGCCGACAGATTTACTCGGGTAATTAAATATGATAAATTTAACTGATTTTTGTATAATTTCAGATTCTATTTAACTTAGTTTTCTTTCTTTGCTGTAGTTTCGATATTTAATTTGTATTTTTTAATTATATATATATAATATATATATATATATATATATATATATATATATATATATATATAACAAGTAGTGCCAAAAATCTTCTTGTAATTAGTTCAGGGTCAAATTAGGCCTAATTTGTAGGTCTTGACAATTACAAAAAGATAAATCAACCTTATATTTCCCTTTTCATCATGGTTTATCGTCTACTTGTTAAGTTTATTCATTTTGAGTGTCCCTTAGGATTTAAAAAATATTGGTCGAAGTGATTTTTTAAGTTAATATTGAAATTCTTCAGTAGTTCAGATCTCTTGACCAAGATCAAAGCTCAGTGTTGGAACTGCAAATTCTGTTTGTGCTTCAGAGTTGGAGAGTGTATATCCAAGTGATAACGTCAAGTGTTACTTAGTTGATGATAGTTTCTCTGTCTTTTGTGAGAGACAAGAAACATTAACCCAGTGATAACCTCTGTTGATCCTTAGTTCAAAATAATTTTCTGCTAGACCACGTCTTGAGATTCTGGAATGTGACGAAGGAACTACTTACTTCAATAGGCATTTTGGATCCTCAAAAGTTGCATATATTTAGCTCCTTCTAAAGCAAGGATGACCTCTCATAGCGGTTTTTATCACCAATGCGATGAACCTGTCAATTACGCCTGTGATGAGACTTGGCAAATGCAAGGCCCTGTAGCAAAAGTCTTAACATTTGTCTTGGACATGAAAACTTTGCGTCCATACACGAGTTTCTACAGTGAAAAAACTGGACTTGTCCATGCTGAAGAGCATCGTTGTTCATCGGAAGCGGTAGATCATGTTTCACAAGCTGTGTACTTTTCAGAGTTATCTGAAGATAATTTAAAAGTATTAGCTGAAGCGGTTTACTTGCATCTATCTCCAGTTATCAGTGGGATTCTTGATGAAGATCAGCAGGCTAATTCTGTACGACTTCAAGAAGAAATCAGGACTTCAACTCCAAATACCGCTGTTGAAATAGTAGATAATGACG
This sequence comes from Halocaridina rubra, assembly GCA_037179515.1. Lineage (NCBI taxonomy): Eukaryota > Metazoa > Arthropoda > Malacostraca > Decapoda > Atyidae > Halocaridina > Halocaridina rubra. The sequence goes on from JAXCGZ010003962.1 coordinate 41,893, forward strand.
CTCAGTCTTCTATTGCAGGTCCATGTGTTGTGAATTCTAGTGATATGACAGTACAGGCCCGATTTGTACCTCTAAGTACATCTGTGTCCACCGTTATTGATATAAATGCTGTTCCTGTAACCGTGACATCAGATTCAGAGCTTCCTAATGAAGAATTACCGTTAGACTTAAGCAATTTTAAAGAGGAAGAATGCCTTCATGATTTAGAGGAAACATTGAGCAATCCCTCTGTCACATTTGACCTTGTAAATGAAAATTGTTCTATTTTTGATGAGAGTCATGCCAACGATGATGAAGATATGGCTGCAGAGTCAGGTGAGGATAGCCAACCAATTCAGCAGTCAACCACAACATTGACTGCTCCCCAAGCTAATTTTTCCACTATTATCACTGCTTTAGGTGCTACATATATACCTACTTTTGAATCGTTGACTTCTGGAACCCAAAATAGTGGTGTTCTGTTACCAGTCTCATCTGTGCCTTCGACTTCTGGAATCCTAAATGATGGTGTTATGTCTCTAGTCTTATTTAAGCACGCAGAATTTACTCAATCCTGCTCCATCAACTTCATTTGCACCTCCTGCAGTTTTCCAGAGGACACCTACCGATCACCTCCCTGTTCACATTGGTCTAACTGCTAAAAGAAATTTGCAACACGCTGTCTGTCATTATTGTGCCACTAAGAGAAACAATGTTAATTTATTTGTTCAGCGTAAGAGGAAAACTATTATGAAGTGTCGTATGTGTAATGTCCCCCTATGTATTATGTGCTACGTTAGTTACCATTTTAACGCTTCATCTTTTATGAAGCACTAGACCTAATCCAGAGCTTTGATGATGTTTCAGAGACAAGAATATTGGATTCATTGAAGTTTTGTTTTTGTGTGTATTACTAGAATATGATATTTAATGCTAGCATTTGTAAGTTTTAACGTTAATATATAGTAACTTTTTAAGTTAATTATAGTTTTTTCTTCCATTTATGAAGTTACTGGCGTTTATATATAGTTATGCTATATATATATATATATATATATATATATATATATATATATATATATATATATATATATATATATATATATATATAGTTATGCTATTTGATATATATATATATATATATATATATATATATATATATATATATATATATATATATATATGTGTGTGTGTATATATATATATACATATATATATATATATATATATATATATATATATATATATATATATATATATAAATAAATAAATAAGTACAAACTGTTTGCATACAGCACTAAATAGTAAGGAAGCCCATCAGTGAAACATAACTTATAAAACAATGCTATATTTCGGATCCTAACTGGATCCCTTCTCAAGCACAACTGAGAAGGGATCCAGTTAGGATCCGAAATATAGCATTGTTTTATAAGTTTTGTTTCACTGATGGGCTTCCTTACTATATATATATATATATATATATATATATATATATATATATATATATATATATATATATATATATATATATATATTTATATATATATATATATATATATATATATATATATATATATATATATATATATATATATATATATACAGTTATGCTATTTGCGATATATATATATATATATATATATATATATATATATATATATATATATATATATATATATATATATATATATATATATATATATATATATATATATATATATATATATATATATATATATATATATAGTTATGCTATTTGCGATATATATATATATATATATATATATATATATATATATATATATATATATATATATATATATATATATATATATATATATAGTCATGCTATTTGCGATATATATATATATATATATATATATATATATATATATATATATATATATATATATATATATATATATATATATATATATATATATATATATATATATATATATATATATATATATATATATATATATATATATATATATATATATATATATATATATATATATATATATATATATATATATATATATATATATATATATATATATATATATATATATATATATATATATATATATATATATATATATATATATATATATATATGTATATGTATATATATGATTTTTTTCAGAATGTACAAAATATTAATTTTGAAATTATTATAGAGTAGTAAGTGTGTAAAATAAATATCTTCGTATACATTGCATTCTCAGTTGTATATTATTAGTTGGTTATTATTTAATGATTAAGGCCATAGAAGTAATTGTATATGAAATTTATATTTTTATTTGCTCTCCTTATTTTTTGTAATGTGAGTTGAGCAAGAAGATTTAAGCATTGTAATTAATATAATAATTATATTTTTTATATGGGATTATTTTTTATAGTAATATAATGAGTTCTAATACTACCTTTCTTTATGTGACCTTTATGCATTTTATTATTATTATTATTATTATTATTATTATTATAATTTTTGAACTTTTCTTGACTGTTATTTTTACCTTTATCGAAGCCCCAAGCTCGAGAGGGTACTGTTCTACTACGGACACCAACCATCTAGAGGTGTACCCACTTAGCCTGCCCCTTCGATATATTCATATAATTAATCTTTCATATTTATGCCATTTTGCTTTTATATGATTGTTTTGATATTTATTTCACGGCTATATTAAAAATATCTTTTTCATGGCGCCTGTTATTTCTCTGGCTAAATGAATAAGATTTTTTTTTTTTTACGTTTTTATCTGTGACTTAATTTCCATTCGAATTAGGGATGGAGACAGGTTGGAGCTGGAGAATTAAGGTCAAATACCCTCTTAAAACACATTATAATGTTGGGTATAGCTATAATGCCATTCTAAGACGAATGGCCATATTAGCCAAAATTTCAGAAAATTATAATTTAAAGGATTAAAATAATATTTTATGGTAATATACCCTAAGTATGTAAGTGTTTACAAAATTCGAGTTTACCTTAAGGAAAAAAATGGAGAAGGGAAGTTTATGAGACTCTCCACACTGCTTCAAAGATAGAGAACTTGTCTTTGTTATTTAATATTGAATTCTGTGGTGAGACGGGTCTTGGTGGACCCGGAGAAGAGGTTAATTTGTAAGCTGTATACATTTTTTGTATTATAAATGGCAATAATGGTTCTGTATTTGAGTTGGGAAGTGATGGTTCCCTATTTGTGAGTGTGTGAGCCATGAATGGTAGAGACGAGCTGAATCCAAGATATTGTTTGGTCTTCATATACATATATATATATATATATATATATATATATATATATATATATATATATATATATATATATATATATATATATATATATATATATATTTATATATATATATATATATATATATATATATATATATATATATATATATATATATATATATATATATATATATATATATATATATATATATATATATATATATATATATGTGTGTTTACATATATATATATATATATATATATATATATATATATATATATATATATATATATATATATATATATATATATATATATATATATATATATATATATATATATATATAAATCCTATAGGGAAAGTATTTACATCACAGTGTCAGTAATGAGTTTCACTGCATATTTAGTGATATTTTTTTTATGAGTGTGGTACAGGACGGGCAAAGAAAATTACCTTCATTTAGCCCGAGCACCAAGAAAACATACGAGTAAAGCCAAGAGCAACAAAGATGGGGAGTGTTGTGACTTGGCAGATGTGAAGGGATACTAATTTATGTATAACGAATACGCCGGAATTTTCGGTATTGATGTAAACACAGGAAAAGAACCGTAACTGAAGAAATACTTAATATGTTTACTAACAAGAGCGTAATAGTTAGAGACTCATTTTAATTCCTTACTATATTTTATTTTCTTTATGTCTAGTTATTCCTGGTATTCCATTAGATTAGAATATTTTTCCATTTTGCCGTTTTATGCATCACTTAATCCCCATTCAATGGAGGGTGTACGCAGACAGGTTGGAGGTAAGGTATGACGTTTGGATGGCCTTCCTAACTCCCTGCAGTGGCCTCGAACGCAGGTAGTTGTATGGAATGAGATATGATATTAACTGTTGAAGCATTTTGGTATAATGGGAGCAATATTTATGACATATAACAATATATTAGAATCACTTTCACTATATTAGAGAGGTTATTGAATTCTGTATTGTAAGCTTTACATAATAAAAGTTCTTAATACACCGTTCTCAAAGGAAAGACAGTTGCCCCATAGGACGTTTCTCCTAACATATCCTTACCGAACCAAACATAGAAAATATAAAGTAATGAATTGTCACATTTAACCTCTATTCTCTCTCTTCTTTTTTTTTTATCCTTACCGAACCAAACATAGAAAATATAAAGTAATGAATTGTCATATTTAACTTCTATTTCCTCTCTCTCTTTTTTTTTTCTGCTTCTTTTCTTCCACTTCCAGACTGGAACTTTTTCCTCCTCCATTTTTTCCTAACACTTATGATATTTCTTTATTCAAAAAACTGATCTATCTTCATCTCAGGCTTACTCCTGCCATTTTTTTTAGGGCTTCATTACTTTGACTATTTTTTTTTTATTGTTTAGTTTTCTCTTATTTCTGCATTGTCCTTGAGCTACTAATTTTTATTTAATGTTTTCTTGGTGTCCGTGCCCGATGGCAACTTTCTTTGCCCATTCCGATGTTACAATAAAAAAAAAAAACTTAAATATTATCAAGGTGCAATTGTCCATACCCAACCCCTGCCATAACTTTTTTTTTTTTTTTTTTTTTTGAACAAGCACCATGCACCTCTTCATGAAATGCATCAAATATTATGTCGCGCTGCATGAGGGTGGACACAGACAGAGTGGACCTAGGGGATTAGGGTTGGATGTCCTTCCTAACATGCCATGGTTTGCTCGAACCCACATTAGTCACTTTCCAACTACTGCGTTTTACCGTCGAGCTATCGTGGCCCCCACTGAATAAGATATTGCATAAGTCACAAAAAATCAACACCAACTTTTTGACAACTCATTTTACCTATGTTGCAAACTTCCTTGTTGATCTGCTTTTGCAGTTTTATTATGACAGGCAAATGTGTATCCTAAAACTTAGAAAAGAAGTAAACATTCTTCTTAACAAAGGTAAAACAATTGCACCTTAAAACAACTACATCCCTAGTACAGTTGCCCCAAACTTGACCTGACCAATCAAGCCTATCTGACCAAACCACTTCATATATGAAATAATAGATTCTTCACATAAAACTTCTTTTCATTCATTATTTCTTAATTATATATTTCATTTAAATATCTGTAAGGGGCAATTGTATGCTTTGCAGTAAGAGTTAAGAGCTCTAAGAGGCAGTTGGCCATAACCCCTACATAATCATAGGCCACACCCTTACTTATCATTCCTGTGGTAAGGCTTTGAATAGCTCTTGTTTGCCATGTTATCTATTAATCCCTTCTTGATTGGGAGCGGACAGAGAGCTGGGGAATTAAGGGTTAATGCCCTTCCCGACACCTTGTGGTGGGCAGAGGCGAGAGCTCTAACCATTGCGCTACCTCTGCCTCATTTGTTGAAAAAGTATTTTATCTCTGAACATTGGTCATTATTTAGTATAGTGGCAATAAACTCTTTTGCCCTTTTATAAAATTTTACAATAAAATATTACATACATTGTTATTAGTCATTTGTCAAATACACTGCATTAATAATGGGAATGAAAAAACTATTATATATTTACAATATATATTAACAGAAGTTTTGCAATCTAAACTTCATCAAATATGGCAAATATAGTCAACAGTGAATTATACTATGATGTACCAATTAACAACTTGAATATTCTTAAACCCATGTCTATATTACACCCCAAAGATATCTATGTATATGAACTAAACACTTTGCAATGAAAAGAACAGTATACATGAAAATATACTTACAGTACACATTAATAAATACATGAGTAATGTCTAAAAAACAATTTTATCGTCTGTACCTGTACCTCTTGAAATGGAACCACAGTTGAAATATATTATTATGAAACTGGCACCTGAATCCCCTCTTGTACGAATACTCCCACTCACGATTAACAATCTTAAATGCTATGTCTTCGTAGGGAGGTCCAGACGTAAATTTTAGAAGAGCGAAGTCTTTGTTATCACTACAAGGTATTAATTCGTACTGAGGTGTTTTAGACTTTTCTATTAGATCTGGGTAAAATATATTGAATTTGTATCCCTGCACAATCTTGGGTGGGGGGTTGTCCATGTCGTAGTGAGTCTGGTTGTACTTGTTCCACTCAAAGCCTGTGTGGACGCGGTTGAAGTAGCGTGGTTTGCGAGGCCGATACTTGTCTGACCATAAATAATGCTGTGTGTCCAGTTTTGCCTCAACACTGAACTGTGCTTCGTCGCTGAAAAATAAAAAAAATATTAGATACTATATTTTAATGTGGTCACGTGCTGAGAAGGGATGAGAGGAATGTTGGGAGAGGGATGCTGAAATTGGAGGGCCAGGCAGGAAGGGAGAGGTACACCAAAGAGGAAGTTTATGGATATGGTGAGGGAGGACATAAGTGTGTTATGTGCATGGGATAGGGTAATATGTAGCAAACCATAATGGAGAAGTGCTGAAAGATATGATTGTTTTATTGTGAAAACCATCGACATAATCAAATAATACTTATAAACAAAGCTAGTGATGGTTTAATAGGAACAAATACTGTATAGGCCTATTCCTGATACAACTTCAAGGACATAAAAACTGTAGATTTTTAAGGAACAGAATATGCATTCCTTCATGCTTCAAGTGTTGTATCACCCTTACTGTTACATCTCATCTCTTGTTGTCCCTTATTTAAACTTGTATTTAGTTAGCAAACTTTTTACAGTGGAACAAGAATAGTTGCATAGCAAGGCAATGTCATTATATGGTTATCCTTTGCAGTGGCAAGAAATAAAATTTCATTATGGAGAGGATTACCATCCCTTTGCTCCCCTATCCATTTCACTCAGCTTAAAAGACATTATTTGCTGGTCTATGAGCCACTATTCCCCATACCCCCTGAAGGAGAGGGGTAAGAATACTTTCTCTGTGTTCCCCCTGCATGTCGTAAAAGTCAACTAAATGAGGCAGAGCAAGTGGACCGGGAATCCCTTCCTATGTATTTTTCTTTCAGCATAATGAAGGTTTTTGCTTTGACTCCACCACCCCCCTTCTAAGGGGAAATATAACTATTGTATATAGATGGATTCCTTATACAAATGGGGGTGGACACAGGCAGGTTGGAGCTGGGGACATAAGGATGGATGCCCATCTTAATGCCCAACAGTGGACTCGAACACAGATTTGTCACTTCTGAGTTGAGTGCTCTAACTACTGTGCTACCTCAGTCCACTTTTGATACACAGAAAATATGAGGGTGGAATTTTTCTTGCTTCATCATTAGGAAAAACGTTATGAAAATACTTACTTTGTCATTGCCCTCTGAGCTTCCCGTTGCATGACCTTCTCTTCCGCGGTCAAGACACTTTCAACCGCTTGGCCAGCACCAACGACCCGCTCACGTGCCCAGGCTAGTCTTTGGTCATCTTCAGCTTCGTCAACAACCACGGTGCCTGGTTCTAGCTTGTTACCTGGGAGAAGCCGTGGAGAGTATCGGCCAGCTACATATGCAGATAGAGACGATGAAATGGCACTATCGCCCTCACATTCTGATTCCCAGTCTTCACCTGTGCTTCTGTGGAACATGAAAAAATAGAATAAATCTTGAAACAGGTGAACGTTTAAGATGAATTAATACCATATTTTGTAAAGAAATGATGCAGTCTTATATCTTGCAGCAATAAAAGACACAAATGTGAAGGCATCATGAAAAAAGAAACTTATAGAATTATCTCATCCAAGCTGAAAAGATGAGACATGCTATAATAGTTCATGACACTGAAGAATATTGCAAGTATTATCACTGCAATCTGTATCAGTTTTAGAAATTTACCATTTTACAGCTTTATATTAATATGCAATATGAAAAAGCTCTAACACAACTGGACTATATTATTGTATACCCTTTATAAAATAGCAATAACGCAACTACACCATTTTACTGCATTAATACGGTATACAAATAAGCATTAAAACAACTGCAGTAGGGGGAAAGAACTATACATACGCTTTTGCATCCTCATCAGCACTGTCACTAGGTTCCTCTTTCACGGCAACATCTTGTGAGTCTGACCTTTGTTCTTCATCTTCGTCGTCCTCAGGCTCTTCTTTTGCAGCTAATAACTCCTCGTTTACAAGCAGCTCATCGTCTTCTTCCTTGACACCTTGTTCAGCCTTAAGCATTTCAAGTTTCTTGCGAAGATTCTCTCTGTGTCTTTCTCTAAGACGAGCTCTGGCTTGATGAGCTAAAACCATGTAAAAAAAAATGCAATCCTTAGTACACAGCCAATTTGAGAATATTTTCCTCAAATGCCAATACATTCAAAGGGAAACCATAATACACAGCCAAAAGTTGAGGTAGTGTTCTTCAAACAGCAAACCAATATACTCAAAGGATAAGTATAATTAAATGTGACCTAGTTTCCTTATATTCAAAATTTTATATAGATGACGTATACCTAAAGGATATAAAAAAATACAAGTTGCATGCACAGTTCTTTTTTACTATAACTATGGGCAAAGCCACTGCTTACAGTTTTAAATACTGATTCAAAGAACCACATGAGAACCGTGTATCTGATACTGGGAAGAGAGATTTTCAATACCCAAAATTTCTAGTTGTGTGAATCAAAACTAGGGAAAGGGACAATTAGTCGTGAGCCGTTTAGTTGCTTACGTTTTGGTGAGTCCACTTTGGTGCCATCCATTTTGTTTCAATAGGTTAGGTTTTTAAAATATATATATTGTCTTGGTACCAGAATATCCATTGCTAAATGGGTTATCACCAAAATGGGCTTGGTGCTCAAACAGCCAGCGCCAAAACGACTGTGCGTTCATGTACCAAACCCTCAAAACTCACCTTTAAGTTGTGAAAGCAAAGACTCCCAGTATCCAATATCAAGACCAGTTGTTGGGCCAGCTAGCTTGGACTCTATATTGATCTGAAGCTTATTTAGTTCTGACAGTGATTTACTCTGAAATACGGCTGACACGTCCCCTGCCACTGCAGCGTGGATACCCTGGCGATGCGAAGTGGCGTCTTCGATTGTATCACGCTGTCTTAAGCGACGAAGTTCGTCTTGAACTATTATAGTAAGATCCGTCCAGTACGTTTGATTCTGATTCTGTAGTGGAAGTAGTCAGGTGAGATTTCAAAATAATTTAGTGAAAATATTAATTGAGTATAAGCATATTCAAAGGAGGACCATGGTGGCACAGTGCTTAGAACACATGACACAGGAAGTGACAAACCTTCATTATTATAAAGGGTATCCACCCTTAAATCCCCAGCTCCAGTCTGTCTGTGTTCACCCCCATAATGGGGATTAATAGTAACATAAAACGCAATCACATATAAACATTACAAGTATATATGGTGTTTTAAAGTATTTACAGTTTTACAAATAATTATAATTTGGTTAAGTAACAAAACCTGTACATGGTTATATAATGTAAAATGTTCATATTTCATTACCAATATTCATTTGCTTTTGAATAATTATGTTATTTCACAACCAACCTCTTTTTCCAATTGCATATATATTTTAATATCTTCCAACAGATCCTCCAAGTCAACAAGCGTGAGGCCAGTCAAATGGGTGTATGGTTCGTGCATGTCTACAGCTGTGACATCACCCTCTGAACTGACATACTGAGCGAGAAGGTCAATGGGTTTGGCTCTTGCGTCCTGAATGCGAATTTGTGACCTAAGCCTAAAGGTAAGATGTGTATACTATTAAAAACTGACCGCTGTGTCATTTAACTACAGGTAATACAGTAGAGATTATTTTTTAACACATTTAATACTTACATAAGACAGGAAAAGCCACTACTTTTGGTATGATGTTAATTTAGTAAGAATGGAGACACCTTTTAGTATAGTTACAGAATACTTCTAAAATTAATGTATATAAGAGAATTGAGTAAATTGCAATTAAAAACAAATGAAACTAACATATTCAAATATATTCCTTTATAGAAAGGAATCACATGACAACCCTAAATACACAGATCAAAAGTATGCACAGAGTGAAGACTGCTGACAAAGTTATTTTTCCTGTGGTACACAATACACAATAAAAATATGAGCAGTTGGTGATATAACCTTACCGGGCTTGCTCCAACTGAAACTGATCTTCCTGCTTTGAAAACTGAGAGAACTGAGCAGCTTCTCGCTGACGCTGCTCAAATTCCATCATCCTCTCTCGTTCCTGTCGCTCTAATTCTCGTTCCTGTCGCCTCTTTTTCACCTTCTCCAGTTCCATGCGATTTTCGTCCATTTTGGCTCGATTCTGTTTTTCAATTTCTTCTCTAAAATAGTAAGACACAAAATCTTTGAGTCATAGGACTAAAATGCTGCAAACAAAACTAAGCTAACTAATATCTAGAATAATGAAAAATTACTTCGAAATTATATATACTGTACATTAAATTGTATAATTGCCAGAACAATATTATACGGTATATCTAATTATAGCAAATCTTCCAAATAATGTAGCTGTAATGCTTGTTTCACGTATGAAAGTCAATATGAAAAGCCAAAATAACTATATATAAATAAAAAGTTTTTTTTGAAACCTTGTAAGGTCTGTCAGTCCTTCCTTTTCAAGTTTCTTTTTCCATACATAAGTTTCCAGAAGATTGTTGTCTCCATAGGGGTTGTCTGCATTTGTGAAATGTAGATACTCGCTATCCCAACCCATTTTTTCCTTCCTCTTCCTTTCTTTTGCTTCCTGGAGAGTAAAATAGGTAGAATGTAAAATCAATAAACAGTAAACATGGTGACGGTAGAGTAAAGAATAAGAATACTAATATTAATATGTATGTTGCACACACACGAGTTAATATCAAACATTTATAATAAATCATTCTGTGATAACAGGATTTGTCTGTACAGAATCAGTAATAATTTTACTGATAAATAGATTTAGATTTATGAGTATACAATATAAGATATATACTGTATAAGTATTTCCTACTTTTTTCTGTAGTCTTCGAAGCCTCTTTTCTGCAGGAGTCTCAAAAATTTTTAAAGTCTTCTTCTTCTGTTCTTTTTCATATTTTTGTTTTTTTCTTTGATCATCAAGTCTCTGTAATAACTTTGTGTCATCTTCTGATTCTTCGCTGGAGCTCTCTGAAGTAGATGAATTTTTATATTTCTCTTTTTTATGACTATGTTTTCTATGCTTAGATTGTTTAGATGATCTATCCTTGGACCTTTCCTTAGATCTAGACCTTGATTTTGGTCTTTTCTTTGATTTCTGTCTGTCCTTTGAATGTGACCTAGAACGACGTCTAAATTTCCGTCTCTCTTCAGAGGAAAAAGAGCGTCTTCTTTGCCTTTCTAATGACCGGGATCTCGATTTCCTATGTCTTTTACTATCATCTTTGCGTATTGTATGTGACTTTGAAACAGGGTGCCTTTTCTCTTCTGAATCTGAAGACCGTGATGATCTGAAAGGATAAGAAAATTATATAAACAGTATATCCTTTTTATCCAGTTTTAGCCAACATTTCAATAATGTATTGGAACATTTTGTATAGGGTACTTTTATTTTTTCCATTTCTTTGTTTTGCTTTTCCTCAACAAGTTGCTTTCCCTGCTAGAGCAATCTGAATTATTGTCTTTGACTTTTTCCAACTGGGATTGTTGCTTGGCTTATGATAATATAAATAATAATAATAATATTGACTCCAATTCTCAAATGTCTATTAAAGTATTTAAGCATATATTCAGTTAGTTTTGTTAGCTTATACAACTAATCCATTTAGAAATGTTATTTATACTTGTCATAACTGCTTATTCCCACATCAAAAACTATACTACCATAAAAAAGACTATTAATAGCTTTTTACTATCACATAAGTCATTGTAGTTAAAACTGTATTTTAGGGCCACTACCTTTAGAGATTTAATTATTACATGTCTTTTTTTTTTTTTTTTCAAAATATTAATCCCCATTGGAATGGAGTGGACAGAGACAGGTTGGAGCAGTGAAATTAGGGCTGGATGCTCTTCCTAACACTTTGTAGTGAGCATAAACACAGGTTTATGACTTCCCTAGTCAAGTGCCCTCACTACATCGCTACTGCGGTAACTAAGACAAAATTGCGCTACGTTTACATTTGATAATAATTGTTTTGAATCAATTTATTTTTACAGTAATTTAGATATATTTCTGGGAACCAAATCTAGCCCTACTAAATGTAAATACATTGTAAATGTAAAATATAATTATCTTATGGTTATCGAATGTGAGGATAATTTTTATTATTATCTTATGGTTTTTCGAATGTGAGGATAATTTATATTTTTTATTTAAATTTATTTTGATACTGCATTAGAATTTGATGTCTATAACCTCATGTAGTTCCAATGGGCATGAGTGCATTAGTATAAAAATAAGTACGTTAGTATAGAAAATACAAATAGCTTGAAGTGTTTAATTCATCCCAATTAACCATGATTCATTTAGGGACTACAGTGGTGCAGTGATTGGAGTGCCCAACTCAGGAAGTTACAAACCCATGTACAAGCCCACTGTGGGCATTAAGAAAGGCATCTAACCTTAATTCCCTAGCCTCAATTTGTGTTCATCCCTATACTTAGAATACACATAAAACGGAATGGAAAAAAAAAAAATGACCGAATTCCCAAGCCCAAACCATTTCATGAACCTTCAGTACTATTCATAATCAAGGAAGTGTGGCAATACCTGATAAGTATTGGTTAAGTTATAATACACCTGTTCCATATCAATAAATATCCTCACAGTTATTCGAAGATTCCCATATGATCTGTCCCTCTTGGAACTGACAAACCTTGATGGTACTACTTCTGTTGGTTAGGTTAGGTTTGGCTACAGCATAAGCATATAGGAACATGAGAATTATGTTTCTAATATTTCTAAATGGCGACTGAGGAATTTTGTAAAAATTACTACGGGTTAATGTTTACTTTCACACACTCAACGAGGGAACTAAAAATAAAAAACATTGAAAAAAAGAAAAGAAAAACCCAACATATTAAAATTTATTTATTGGGATTTTTTCCTCATTGAGGTTGTGAGATTAAACCCAGGTCCACCCTCTCTGTAGCCACCCCCATAATGAGTATTGTGATACAAAACGGTAAAAAAAAAAAAAATGCGAAATAAAACCAACATGAATTGTTTTGTTAATTCTTTATTTGCTAACATACCTCCTGTGCTTCTTTCTCTCTCTACTTCTTGATCTGGATCTCTTTTCGTATTTTTTCTTCTTACCATCGCTTCCCATGACTAAAGAGAATCTTAATTGGAATGGAAATAAGAGGACAGAGATGGGAATGGAAGAGAACTCACAGTAAACGTTGCCCGATTGTTTACAAACACCAATAGTTCGTTTCGGTCCATTTCGAAACTGATCGAAGCCCATCGAAACATTCGTGGCTGTTCACAAAATCCAATGGTTCGTTTCGGTCCATTTCGAAACTGATCGGAGCCAATCGAAACACTCGTGGCTGGTTATCAGATCAGATCGGATAACTGGGATTGGTTAGGGGGGGGGGGTCATAGAAAAAAAAATCAAGTTAGGTTAGGTTAGACTTTTTCCTGTGACTTTTTTTTGTTTTGTTCCTGGATTCGAAACATTTGCTAATTTTAAAAGAATAATTTTATATTGACATAAAGGTAATACAAGTGAATTACAGTAATATTATATTATTTTCAGAATAATTCATATAAATTTAGCCTTTTTTTTTTCAAAAAATAGTTTAGGGTTTGATCTATTTAATTTTTTACCCTTTCAATATGGAATAGGATCTTCTCGATGAATGAAATTCGATAATATTATAAGATAGAGGATGTTTCAAACCGAAGAACATATTATAATCAAAGATAATTTCTTGTCTAGTACGAAATGAAAGTATGAAATATCCATTCTTAACATTAGTGCGTGATTTTGTCAAAAATATTGCATATTTACGTGTTTGTGGGAATGGGGCATTGGTAAGGAGACTCCAAAAGAAATAAATTCGTAAAATTATTCCTCTTTTTTCTAATAATTTTTCAAAGTATAGTATCAGATCATGTTGTCATTATGACAGTTTGAAAGGTTCCTCTTTCAGCTTGTATCGAAAGAAAATCTTATTCCAAAAGACGTTGATGTATTTAAATTATAATATCTTAATATATTATAATTCACATATAGGGTTATCATTTTAGAAAATATAAAATTAGGGTAGATATATTGTGTATGAGCAAATAGATTCAATGAATTTTCTTTGAAAGCGTTTTATAGAAAACGGTAATTTTATGGGTGTCTGAGGAACTTACAACTTTCGAGATATTCGTCTAACTATCTTTGTTATCAATAGCAATCATCGGTATAATAATAATAAAATACTTTTACAATCTCCAAAGCGTTAATAAATGACATTTTGGTGTGCTAGCAATTTTTTTTTGTCTTGATTTGCATTTGCTTAGGAAATATGTTTAATTTTGTGGATCTTGTAACGATTATGAACCCCAAGATTCCTCTAGGATTATTCATATTTGCAAGGCTTATCACCTGACCCAATAATTTACTGGGTTATATAAATTTATATATGTCTGTGGCGCAATGCCAGATCATTACTGATATCATATCACGTTCATAAGTTTGTACTATGTGTTTTAATGCAGAATAATGGGAAATTACATAAAGAAATACTGCATCACATCATATATTAGATACCGTATGTACAGACACGCCCCTACTTACATACAAGTTAGGGTTTCAGAATTGTTCGTAAGTTGTGTTTGGTTGGAAAAAAAAAGTACCGTATAGTACATACATATGCATTACTGTACAGTACTTACAATAAAAACAATTACTTACTGCATAAAACTTAGAGTATACAGATTTAATTAGTTTTAATACAGTATTAATAATATACTAATGCAGTACAGTACAGTAATACATACATTGCTCTATCGGTAGATAATGTGTAGGTTTTGTTCGTAACTTGGTTCTTCGTAAGTAGGGGAGCGTCTGTGCCAAGTATCGTAATATGTATACATGCATCAAAATATATTTATAAGTATTATTATGAAAGTAAATTCTAATTATTTACACATTGTAAGTTATTCTATATCATATGACAATAGAGCATTTTCTGTGATGCAATACAAACATACATAACACTGCTCAAGCAGTCTTTCAAGTATAGTTGTGTATGAATTGACCACCATAGGAGCAATGCTAGTGCTTAATGAGTTCTAGTTTTTACAGTGTGGTGTACATAATCTCTGGATTGGATGTCAAGAATTTTGTGCTCTTTGACAAGACATAAATGTATTTTCTCTACCATGACACGAAGTTGTAATCACTGGAGCAAGCTGTATACAGTAGATCATGGGTGAGTATCGTTTTCTTGCACTTTTTTTTTTTACCGGTAATTGTCAGAGGATGTAAGGTTTGTTTATCGTCTCTTTGTTTCATATATATCTTAATACCTCAGAGCTAGGCATGGATTTCCATCAAACTTGATAGAAGAGGAAGAGCAGCCAACAGGATTTAGGCTAATGAATAATTTTAGCTCTCCTTAATGTAGCTATGTATGTATTGTAGAGAGCGCTGGTATTTGGCCGGGCATTAAGAAAACATTGAGATGAAGAAAAAGTAGAAGTTTAAGGACAAGGCAGAAATAAGAGACTAGATTCACTCGCTGGGCTTTACCGTTATAGCAGTATTTTCGAAAGTCACTTTTCATTTACATCATGATAATCTTGAGGGTTGCTTGCAGGTTGGCTAATGATCTCTGTTTGAGACTTTTAAGATATAAATAATATCTTGAAAATAAGTTTACATTGTTTGCACCATCAGCTACATATAAATGAAAAATATCAACACTGTGTATTGTTAGAATATTTGGAACTTATTGAAACGAGTAAGCCCTTGAACTGCTTCTGAAGTTAAATAATTGCTTAAATTGTTAAGTTTGACGTCTTGCCTTTTGATTATGCATAACCCTAGAACTGTCCTTGCATTATTTTTCTTTCACAACAGCTGAATAGTTTGCACTAGCAGTCACCAAAAAAGAGATAAAGAAATTAGACTTTATGGATATTCTATAATATAGTAGATGTGCTGATATACATCTTGAATTAGAGGAGTGTCACAGAACTGTTCTCACAAAAGTTACCGAAGGATCTTGCCCACTTACCCTATTCCTTAGGAGCTAAGAGGAGTGACTGAGGCAAATTAGCTTCTGTCGAATATGTGTGCTTTGACTCGGCCATCCCACAAAAGGTAACAGATACCTCACACCCATGGATGCCCCAAGTGCAGGCTAGAAGTTCTCACGTGGCTTTCTATTATAAGAACCAAGCTCAACAATTGGTCGTGGGGAGTGATGCATAGCTCACGCCCATGGATGCCCCCTGTGCAGGCTAGAAGTTCTCACATGGATTTCTTAGTTATAAAAACCAGGCTCAAAAATTGGCCGTAGGGAGTGACACATAGTTTACGCCAATGGATGCCCCTGTTGAATATGTGCGCTTTGACTCGGCCACCCCAAGAAAGGTAACGCATAGCTCACGCCCATGGATGCCCCATGTGCAGGCTAGAAGTTCTCATGTGCCTTTCTCTGTTATAAGAACCAAGCTCAATATTTGGTCGTTGGGAATGATGCATAGCGCTCGCCCATGGATGCCCCATGTGCAGGCTAGAAGTTCTCACATGGTTTTCTTTGTTATAAAATCCAAGCTCAAAAATTGGCCGTTGGGAGTGACGCATAGCTCACGCCCATGGATGCCCCATGTGCAGGCTAGAAGTTCTCATGTGGCTTTCTCTGTTATAAAAACCAAGCTCAGTAATTGGCGGGGAAGCCTGCATTGTTTAGCTTCCCCTACACCTTAGGTTATGGGGTGTTCCCCCTTCTCTGAAAACCTATTGCTGGAGGCATGACTTAAGTTCCATGCCCGCTACCTCTTTGTATGTGTTCGATTGACCCAAAGTGATAAAAGGGTCAAGCAGCTTGCGAGGAAAGCAGAGTATATTTGCCGCCCATACAGATAATATTACATTAAGGGGATGGGGGCATTGAGGCCTAGAGGATCTCTGTAGTTTCTAAATAAATTAAGTGTTAAGTATCTTCTCATATCTATTATCACCTTGCATGATTGAGCCCTGGCCTGGAGTGTAGAAGAATATAATAATATCTACACGGCAATGGTGGCAACGAAAGTTCAACTCTAACGCGACACTAGAGTACGTCTATAAAATACGACAGTGGTACAAAATATGATGGTGGTATATCACAGGCACAGTACAAAATATGACAGGGGGATTGTGGCCATTTTATATGAATGAATGATAAAATCCTTATTTCCAGATTGATATTCCATATCCAAGTTTATTTTCAGATTCTAATCTGCCTCCTCACTCTCCGTTAAAAGTCTACAATGATTTAAGAAGTTTCTGCATTTTACCTCACAATGGAGTTGAAGCCTCAACAGTACGTGGAACTGTAGCTCAAGATGAATTTAAGAACTCCAAGTACAGATATAAAACCGTCTACCGTGGTAGCCCCCGCGACTTTTATGTGTCAGGTTGAGGGTTCACGGCCCGCCATAATCTGAGGTTGGAAAAGGCTTTCACTCAGGGCAATGGTCACAGTTGCCTAAACCAAAGTCCTTTGCAAAGAGGCACCATCCTAGCCCTTAGTAGAAAAGGAATCTGTAACATATACATATGATGTCCCTCTCTTATTTTTTTTTTTTTATGAATTTCTGATGGGTTAATATTCTTTTAAGTATGCTTATCTATTGTACCAAACTATTTATCCTGTCTCATTGAAATTGCTTAGCTAATGTGTGGAGATATTTTTTATGGTTTTCAGGATTTCATCATAGAAAATATTTACTTGAAGGTAAGGTTGTTGTATGGATCAAACAGATTAACTGTGTTCGTTGAAAATGACACTTGAGTTTTTTTTAGGGAGCAAGCAAAATGTTGCAAAAATTCATGACATTGTTTATCTTATATTTTTATATGTTGACAAATGTTTTGGGTGCTTTGAGAGTTTTTTTTGCAGGACAAAGCAATATTTTACTTCGAATATCATTTAGATTATTGCAGAATATTATATCAATATTTTCCATTGAGCTTCATATCGTATACAGGACGTTATATCAATATTTTGCATCATATTTCCTGCAGATTTTTGTTGAACATGCAGTCAGTATTTTCTGTTGAATATTTTATGGACGTTTCAAGTGGCAGAACATATTCAGCAGACTGTTTGTTAGGACTGAATATCGAGAAAGTATTTTTATTTGGCTTTATAGAATTACATATGTAGTAAAGATCTTTTACATCACTTTTGATCTTGAAATAGCTTGAGTATGTATTTATATTTCACATTCATCTCTGTAGAGCATTATCTTTTCATTAGTTAGGCTGGTCGCTCCTTCAAGACTGTGCTTCCCAGCCAAAACTAGGCACTCCTTCAATACTGTACTTTCTGGGAAAATTGGGCACTCCTTCAAGACTATGCATTCCAGGAAAAACTGGGCACTCCTTCAAGACTGTGCTTCCTAGGCAAAACTGGGCACTCATTTGAGACTGCGCTTCCCAGGCGAAAGTGACACTCTTTGAAGACTGTGCTTCCTGGTCAAAATTGGGCACTCCTTCAAGACTGTGCTTACCGGGCAAAACTGGGCACTCCATTAAGACCGTGCTTCTCAAAGTCTCCATGGGAGCAGGTTAAAATAATCCATATAAACTCAGGTTATAAACTATATTCAAGAGCCACATTCCCCCTTATAAGGGAGGTGGCCGAATCAAAGAAAATAACCTTGTCTCTTTGTTTAAATAAAGGACAGAGGAGGGGATCCCTAGCCCTTTCACGCCGCCCAATTTAGGCGACTTTTAAAACACGTAGGGGAACATGGAGGGAGTAATCTTGCCCTCCTCCCTCAGGGGAAACTACATAGCAGAAAAGAAAAATATTATTCAGTCTCAAATGTTTTGAAGGTGAAGCAATTCTTTTCTTATCAGTATTTTTTTTTTATCATAAAAGCAATTCACAAAGGTTTAAAAAAGAAATAATATAAAAATCCAAAGATTTTACAGTTCATAACCTACCCAGAACACTGTTAATCATAACAAAGCTCAGATCATATAACACCGGTATTCAAGTAAATACAGTATGCTTATCTTCGCAGTCAATTTAATTTTGCAATCATACCAGAATATGTATTTTATTTTCTAATATTTAAACGAAATAATATAATGATCTGTATTATAGTTACAAAATAAAGGACTGTAATCATGAATTACATATACTGCAATAATAAAGTAAATGAAAATTATAATAAGACTATAGTAGATGCTAAAATATAATTGAGAAATATAGTAAGTATCAAAAGAGCATTTTAGTTCTAATTCCTTCAAAAGAGTGCACACATAGCAAAGGGAAAGTAAATGAAAATTATGAGAATATAGTAGATACTAAAATATAACTGAGAAATACAGTATCAAAAGAGCATTTTAGTTCAAATTCCTACAAAAAAGTGCACACATAGCAAAGGGAAAGTTCAGTCAAGTTGAATTACCAAGGCGTTGCAAAACTGCCGTGCAATGTGAACAATTCTTTGATTTATTTTTACAACACGTATTTTTTTCCATTTATCATCTTCTCAAATTCTGTAATGGTATGCTGAATGATGCTAGGAAAGCAATTTGAATTAATTTAGAAAAAAAAAGAAGAAAATGTTTCCATTATATATTAGAAATCTGAGATGAGGAGGAACAGAAATATCACTACATATAGGGTAAAACTTAAAAATTCCAAATAAATCCACAGTATGAGAATGGTCAAGGATAATCTCTATTTCAAACCCATGACTACAGGTCAGCCAAATTACTCTCAAAATATATACTCAAACCTTTATAATAACATCTTGCTGTATCTACAAGGTGTCCCATCCAAAGTTCTTTGTATAAAGAAGTTTACATGGAACAGCATAGAAAACATTTTCTTGTACTGAATACTCAACATGGAACACCTTAAATGTAAAACAGGTACCGTATAAACTTTATATCATTAATTAGAAGCAAAATAATTAAAACAATCATACAGGAAACATTACAAATTGAAAAAAACAGGTTTTTGGTTTTTATACCACCAGCCCCTACACAGCAGCTTATCTCGCTCATTATTGCTACAATATCATAAAAAATCAAAGAAAAATTAACGTGAAATGCTTCAACTGAATTGCTTCAAGTTGATGCTGTGAACTGATGCTTTAACACTAACATAACTTTTAGAATAATTTTTACTACATTAATACATGTGTTAATATGTTAGGGTTACCTTACCAAATGAAAATAAAAAAGAACGAAAAGTAATGATTTATAACTAAAGTACAAACTTCCAAAAATATTTGT